>WHYT01016521.1:315389-350425 GCA_009806455.1 Tetrax tetrax | reverse complement strand
ATTTTTTTGAAATTGGTTTTTTTTTTTTTTTTTTTTTTTTTCTGTTTCATAGTATAAGCATGTTCAGATGTTTGCATACAGGAATCATCCATCCTGGTTGTATACTACTGGTTCTGTGAGTTTCTGCTCATGGTGAAAGGCAAACAGTCTCCAATCTTGTTGGAGGCTGATTATACCCATTTTTTTAAAAGGCATGTCCTTTTCAAATCTAGCATAAGTGAAAACAGTAATGTTGTTTACCTTGCCTTTTTGGATATTTGATTGCATAGGTATTTGTGGGTTGTAGTTTCTTACCTTGCCATGGTTGAGTCTGCGCTGGTAATAACTAAGGAGTACTGTTAATGTTGCAGAACTTGTGTACTGTTTAACGATTTTCCACTAACAGGATGCAGTGACTTAACAGTGGTAAGAAGACAGTATTTTTCTCTAGGTTCCACTGTCATTTCCATTTTCCTAGTGTCAGAGATTCTAAACCAGTGGCACTGATAGAGAGAAAATCCTTTTCACTGAAGTCTGTAGACTTCCTATCCTTTCATTTATGGTTTTCAGTGTACTGCCAGTGTAAATCAGTCTGTAGCTGTCAGTAATGGTTGCCTAGTTTATGTTTCTCATGATAGTTTCCATTCTTGAAAGATTTTTTTTTCATGAAGCAGGAACTGTAGTGAGGCAGCCAAACCAGTTAATGGGCAAACGTCATCCATCTGCTAATCCTCTGGCACAAAGCTACTGATGATTTCTCTTGCTTTTGGGAGATAGTACTTCCAGTGATGTCCCAATAAGGCTTTTATTCTTGACATACTTAGTTTTTAATAAGCTTTAATTTTCTGTGTAGTTTGTTTGTTGTAAAGATGCTTGCAAAAAAAGCAAACCAATATTAATGCAAAATTGGATTAAAGTATCAAAACACCATAAATCCTTTTCGAAGGGCAAGACCCAAAACTGAAAAAGCAGATTGTACCTACAGTGGCTCACAGTAAGGAAAGCAGTAGATTAAAAGCCTTTAGCTAACACAGACCAAAAATACTGAGTTTACAGAGTCTTCACAGGTCAGGTACCATTGTACGGAAAATCAGTAATGTACCAAGAATTTGGTGTCCCTTCTCGCAGTAACCTGTCACTAACTTGATGCTCAGCCGCTGTTCCCATGAGTACTTTCTGCTTGCAGGTACCCGCTCAGCAAACCATCACCGTCCTTGTGTGCTTCCTTGAGACAACAGTCACCTTCAGCAGCAGAGATGCGGTGGAGGGACAGCAGATAACCATAGGTACAAATGATACAAAAGAAACTTACAGTGACTCAAGTCTCAGATAATGTTCTCATTTTCTTACTGCTTCCTGGAGAGCTACAGACTAATCCTACTTCAGCGAGTTGCTCCTCTGCCCAGTTTGCCTGCCAGGCCAGCAAGCAGACTGCCTTCAGGTTCCTGAAAAGTCCACAGCATGTTCAGTACTGAGAGTCTCCAAAAGTTCGTAGCCTGCCCTTGAATAATCTATTTGTTCCTCTCAGGACTAACATGCATAGCATGTGTTGGATTACTCATGATCAGCTTTAATCAAGCTTTAAGATAAAGCCACAGTTACTTAGAATTGTAGGCTTGAAAAATGGAACAAAGTTATAACCAAAAAAAGCAACAGCATGCATCTTTAGAGGTCTATTTACAGCTTCTCAGGGGGTACTTGTATCTTGGCTGAGTTGGCATCATGAGCCAGCCCCACAGAAACTGTTTCCAGGACAGATTTGGCCTGAAAACTTCCTAAAATTGCACCTCTCCTGGCTCTACTAAGCCTGACTGCTGGTGTCCCTCAGAGCAGCCACTCTGGACAGGCCAGACCTTCTCCCTTCTCACCTACCAGCCCTTGCGCTGAGACATTGCCAAGTAAAATGGGGAACTTTGTGTTTTCCCTCCTGTCTATTGCTTTTCTGGCCAAGGCATGGTCTTTGTTAAAGAGATCATGCTCTGGACTTCAGTTGAGCTTGTTATCAGGAGCAGCTTGTATACAGCTCTGTAGCTTGGCTAGCTGAAATAAATGAGGCAAGAAGAGTCAGAGGATCTAACAGGAACGCTAAAATCATTCCTCAACATGGGTGGAGGGGAAGAGAGTTGTGAGCTCCCGGTTCACAACAAACCAATTTTTAGGAAGATTTCACTCTATGCAGTCCAAGCACGCCATCAAGGATTCCTTCCAAACTGCGGCAGCAGAAATGTGTGAGGACAAGCAGCAGCGTATCTGACAGTGCAGAATGGCCGGCCTGGCTTGCATTTGCAGTGGCGGGAGGTGCGCTGTAGTGAAGATCTGCACTCATTTTCCCTGAGTTTATTCATGTCAGTAAAAGCTTTGATGTGTTTTTTTCACAGGTAGCCGTAAGGGCTCTGCGACAGTGTTTGGCACTGGTTCAGCTGGAGCCACCCTTCACAGGAACAGTGCTGCACTCGAAGGATTCGGAGCAGAGTTGTGAGAGCATCCAAAAGACTGAAGCGTACCTGATGGTAAGAGAGCCACAGCACTCAGCCCATTTCGTTCAACGTGCTACAGAGACCGGAGCGCAATCTGCAAGTGCCTACAAGGAGAGCAATGGCAGGACACTAGAAAGCCCTTCAAGCTACCAGAAAAGCATACAATTAACCAGGTACGATAATTTATACTTAGAATTACTAGAAGTCTGGTGGACTGTGGTTCCTAGGAATGTTTAAATCAGGACTGGATGCTCTCAAAAGAGATCATGGATTAGATTAAAGAAGATTCAGGGGCAGTCCAGTGGCACGCGCAGTGCAGCAGATCTGGTGCCCAGTGACAGGACCAGAGGCAATGGTCACAAAGCGAAACATGGGAGGCTCCCTCTGAACAACGATTAACACTTTTTCACTGTGAGGGTGACTGAGCACTGACACACGTTGCCCAGAGAGATTGTACAGTCTCCATCCTTGGAGACCGTACGTGGTCCTAAGGCAACCTGCTCTAGAGGTTGGACCGGATGACCTCCAGAAGTCCCTTCCAGCCTCAGCCATGCTGTGATCTTTCCTGGCTTCAGGATCTACTGACAGAACTCAGAGTAGGTCATCATTCCCTACTCAGTTTTAGTTTCTTGGTTTTGTGAAATCAGCAGTGGTACTGACTCCCAGCATGCTAACGTGTAACAGAAAGTGGGATTTCATTCTGAGTAGGTTTCAGTTCAGCTGCTGATTACCTTCCAAAAATTACTATTCCAGTCACACGCTGATTAAGGCTTGAACACATTCTAAATAATTGTTGGTGAATCCAGGGCTCTTTGTGGACAAGTTAATATAATCTAATTACGATTATCCTACATACATCTGTTGCTGAGCTTTAGCAATCAAAACTATGGTTTCATTTTCTGTAAACATTCCTTACATAGTTCATGTAGTATGAAATTATTTTGTGCTACAAAAAAAAATAAAATATGTAAGCAGAAGGAAATTATACCAGGGTGTTGCCTGCATTGGCATCATACATGGATTTTGCTTGCCACATATGATACATTTTTTGAAAATTAATGTATACCTCTGAAAAATAAACTATGTCTTAACACTGAATAAAGATTAAGGTTAAAAATCAATTACTTTGAAAACAACACTACTAAAACTATCTTCTTTAGCATATATTTACTCAGAAATTGGAGGTCTTAAGATCTTTTTATGGTTCCTGTTTTGTTTCGAAGGTTGATCTTGGCTACAAACCCTCTCATAAGAAACCTGGTTAAAAGTTAAATATGGCTTGAGGCCAGCACAGAATGTAAATATACATTTGCTGATATCAATCCTAATTTTGTCTTGTTTCAGCAAGGTCTTTACAGCTTAAGAATTCCCCATGTTTAAAATGCCTTTTTGTTTAACACTGGGGGAGGAAGGTGGTCCTGGTCCAAGGTCAGCAGGAGCAGAGTCATGCGAAGGCAGAGGGACAGGAGCAGCTATCTGTCAAAGCAACAAACCCATGTCTCTGGGGAGGAGATTTTACTGCATTTGAGTTCACTTAGGAACTGAAAGCCAGGAGCAGCTTTCAGAAGCAAGAGCTGATCTGTGGAGGGCCCAGAGATTCCTGGCCATGGGAGCTCTTGCTGGCCATGGAGACAAGATATAACTTCTGAGGAGGGACACACCTGGCTAGATTACAGCTCCCTGTTAGCTCCAAAGCTCACTCTTCAGATCAAATCAATCAAATAAATAGCATCATGTTGGAATATCTCTGCTTACAGACAGCAAGGAACCACGGTTATCTTCGAAGAGTGTGCACAAAGACTGGCTTCCAGGGATTCTTCTGAATCCATCTCTCTTGCAGCCTGTGTGCTTCCCTCTGAGGCATGGAGGTTGCTACATCCAGTCATGTTGTTTATAAACAAACAAGCAACTGTCACCACTTTCTAATATGTTGTGACTGATCCATGCAGAACATACAGCTTGCATAAAATAAAGAACTGGAGTGAAATAAATGAGAGCTATGAATGGGAGCCAGGATCTTCTCAGCTTCAGTTGAAGGCATCACAAGATTTCCCTCTATAGTGCTGGATTAGTTGGTCACCTGTGCTGCATTTCCTCTTTCAGTGAAATGTATACAGTGGTATTGCTCACATGAGAAAAATAAATGGTGTTAAAACCTGGAAACTGGTGTTGGAACTTAGAAAGTGCTCCAGGTTTCAAACACTAAAGATCTTATTGATGTCACTGTGTGGGCACACTGTAATGAAGTCAGTTTTGATTTGCAAGAGTGAATTATACTGTAAAAGTAGTATAGCAGTAAGATAGAAAATACTTTAACTGGAGCCACCCTCCCAAGAACACCAAACCCTTGGCTGGCCTTGGCAGCTGTCATCCCCCTGCGTCTCAGTGCACAATCACTGCAATAAGCAATGGAGAAACCTTGTCATTTTGAATTTCAAGATTAAAGCAATCCTTATTTACAGTTACACCCAGTGACCCTTGTGCACAGGAAGAGTGCAATCATAAAAAAATAGTTAGGACAAGTCTTCCCTACCCGACTGTAGCAGGATACACACTGCCCTCGTTGGAGTAGTTAAACTGCAGCGATGCCCCTGCAGCGATACAGAGCAGACTAGAGCAGTCACTTCTGGGGACAGAATCAGGGTCTTGGGAGCTCTGATGAGCCTCTCTAGATTCTTATAGGACCTGGAGTCTCGGAGGAGAATTCCCCTCTCAGTTGGGGCACTTTCCACCAGAACACAAGCAACGTCTGTTTTTACACCAGATAGTTTTGACAGATGAAAAAAAAAATGTTCTTGGTTAGTAATCCTCATTCTCTGAGCCTCAGGGCTTGGTTTGCTCGATTGAGCAGAACATCTTGACCCATGTGACGCTCTCAGGTATTCCCAAGGTAATCCACACCAGGCTGACAGATGCGACACACAATCTATAGGAGACCTGTGCTGTTCTGGAGTGGCAGCTGGAGGCCAGGCTGGCTGCCCTAAGACATTTCTCCTGACACTGTTCTTACACATTGGACTCTCTTCTGCGGTGCCTGTCTGCATATCCACTGACCACCCTCCTCCCCTCACTGCGTCTCCTGGGGCGCTGGCTGAGGCAGCGGATGGCTCAGGCACCGCTCCCCCCTGTATGGCCATGAGAAGGGCAGAGTCTGAGCGTGCCTACAAGTGCAAGGTAAGGATGATGCAACCTGGGAGTCTGATATTGGCATCACAGATGGATGTTCATCTACAGCCTGGGTACACACAGGGACGATACAGCCCACGAGCAACAGCTGCTGGTAAGTAACGTTTCCTTGGTCCACTGGTCAGAGGAGTCGGCCTCTGCACTAAAAAGCTCTTCTACCAAATCCAAATCCTTCAGTTTTGAAGCCTTGAGGCTACGTTGCAGCAGACAGCTTCAAATTCAGAGCAAAAAACATTTAGTTTTATACAAAAACATACATACAGTCAGCAAAAGGACAGTTCTGGATAAGGTGAAAGTAGATCCAACTTGGCAGGCAGGACAGTATTTAATCATCAAAACTAGAGCAGAAGTTGCAGTCAGTCCCTCCATTTCTGGCCCACGCTTTGATAATGCATTTGGATTTTTCTGCTCCCTCCTCCAAAGGCAACATATAGTTTTGCAATATTTTCAAGTAGCGTCAAGGACATAATGTTCCAGTTCCGCATCCCTGATGCATCAATTAACTTGAGTGACTTGGAAAGCTTACATTGAAGTTGTGCACACAATGTTGACATTAAAAAAAATAAAATGCTGCCAACATTTGTTGAAGTGCCAAAATGAAAGTGCTCTGTTCAGGCTCACCCCAACCACCTCATTGTTCCCATCCTATCTCACAGGATAATCAGAAAGTGTCTGGGCGATTCTCCACCCTTTCCTCATTTTCTCTGCAGGGAAGCATGAGATCAGCAGCTTTCTCCTTTTCTTAATTTCTGTCCTTTTCATGACTGTTATTTGTTTTGATTTCTTGGAATTTATTTTCTTAAATAGAAAAAAAAATTATGGGGTATAATGCAGGAATACATGCAGCCCAGGCAAGCTGTCTCTTGAGACCCCCTGTAGCCATGTCTACTCTACAGAATCACTTAGAGCAGTTAAATTTTGGGTTTCTACTCTGAATTGCACTCTAGAAATTTACTCCTGACTGCAGAGGCAGCACAGGGAGATTAACCTGGCTGGGCTAAAGAAAGCCTTTGTGAATACCACTGTGGTGATTAGCAGGTTTATAATTGCTAACTTGGTATTCCAGTAGTTAGTGATGTCTCTGGAAGTAGGAGGTGTTAGTGGTATAGAAATGTTGACATATAACTCCCAGCTATCCAGTAAACATTCAAAGACCCAAGTTTGTTAGTGCCAGGAAATACATTCCCTGCTTATAACATATAAGAAAAACAAATAGCAGCCAAAAGTCAGAATTCTGTGGTCTGCAAGATTTAAGAGATATTAACAAAATAGGAAGCACAGTCCGCATAACTACATCATTAATTACTCACTGTAACTAGTGGGATTGTTACATATTATTTCGTCACCATTCCAAGTCAACTTCTTTTAATCTGTAAAGTTTTTGACAGAGCACGTGTATCTTACATTTATTTCCTCGTGTAAAATCAGGAATTATATCTTTACTTATCAAAACCACAAGTACTAGGCACAAAAAGTCCCCTTTTTGGTGCAGAACTCCTTCTGGTAAAACTTCCTGTGCTTTACTCGTGCTAATTCTGATGTCTCAGTTATCAATCCCTTGCTTTCCCAGCTGTATAGCAAACGGGCTAATGACATAAACTAAATGGCGTAGGGGCTTCTAGCCACAAGCTAATTCACACTGTTCAAGGCAAGACAGGCCAACAAGAAAAAAAGCCTGAAGCGTGGCATGGGTAGCCACCGTTCTGGTAGTACGATGCATGCTTTTAACTACTGGCAGAATAACAAAATGAAAGAACTTGAAGTCAAATCAATCCCCAGCCATAAATACCCAGCACCGACTTTAACATCACTTCTTTGGTACATCTAACGATGAATGTCATAGAGGGTGATATTGCCATTATGATTCATTCTCTCAGCCTCAGAGGTACCTGACATCGCCACTGTGTCTTGCCTTGTTTTGTGGATTCCCATTATTTTTTATCTTATTTCCAACCGTTTTCTGGAGAGTCATTTTTATCATTCTCTCAAAATTGCAATGGAATACAGCCTGCATATGCAAAGTAATCTGAAGAGATTAGCAAAACCAACAAATGTTCCAACTGTTAAACCTTTCTGTGTTCATATTTTCATCTGCACTTGGTTCTACCATAGCAGTTGGCTTCCATTCTCCCCATTTTATACTCCTTCCTTCCCTCCTTGGTAGGCAGCCAGCCTCCACGTGAGATTTAAGCAGAAAGGGAAGCAAGGTGAACTTTCCACCCTCTGGGTGTACCGAGGGTTCCTGTGACGAGCAGGGAAGTTGTGTTCTCCACAGCAGTGCCTAGGATTCTCTCTCTGTGGGTTTAGTGGATTTCAGTTGCGTGCCGTGAGGGATTACCCTAATCTTCAAGTACACGTAGCAGAGGTAATTCACCTTTTAATCCATATTTAGCAAAAGCCTTTCAATACACCTCTGTAGTGCAGCTGAATACCTTTAGCATTTTAGTACCAAATACTACAGTGGGTAAAGAACAGAAGTACACGGGGGTTTGGGTCCCAGACGTTGTGGATGGCACGGATTTCTGTCTGTGTGTTACTGCCCTGAGTGGTGAATGGGCTGCAGAGAGGAACTGTAAGCAAAAACATCAAGCAATCAGGAATAAAATAGTGGCCTCTAGATAAAAGCTAATTTAGTCTACTATGATTGTACTGAAACCATCTCATAGAAAATAAGTCTTACTAGAGAAAAGAATAAGAGACATAGTTTACCTCTGTGAAAATTCTCCCCATCATATACCTGAAGGAGGCAAGATAACATGACAAAGAACAGGAACAGTTGATATACAAAAAAAAAAAAAATAAAATTGAAGCATCACCATCTACTGCTATATGACTTCTACTGAATTGTGGTGTGCTCTGCATGAGTTTCTGGTGCATGTTCAAGTTCCTTCAGACATTTACACTATCTATTCTGAAACTAGTAGATTAGGAGCTCTGTAACCCTGTTGGTTTATATGTCTTCCTTTGATTATTTTCCTACGTAAATGTTCATTGAATACAATGTGGGTGTAAGATTTAGGAAACATCCCTTGGCTGCAGAGTACTCAATCAGATTTGATGTGCATAAATTAGTAATTGCGTCAAACTAGGGCCAGATTTTCAAATTCTAGGTCCAGTTTATATATGGCTATCTAGCAAAGCAAATTAGGCCTTTATATGTCTAAGGATCTAATGTGCATGTGTAATAAAATGTATAAATATTCATGGCCTCAGATGCATTTCATTTCTCGTTCTGATGATACATGGGACACTGAATTGTTCCTGTTGAAAATTTCACCCTTCATTATGGTCACTTAAACACATCCAGGAGATGTGATACTGCAGCTTGATATTAACCTGTTGTATTTTGACCTTACGCAGCACCTCCAAATACACAATCTCTGTTCAGTTCCCTGCACCTTCAACCACTCGGAGCGATGACTCTCGCGATAACTATCCATCGTGGAGCACAGTTTCTAAACACCTTGTTACAGCCTCAGCGCATTCGCCCCAGCCAGGGCCCAAAGAGCAGCTGCTGTGGTCCTCACTCCAGACTGGAAAGCAAGGAGACTGGTATCTCTTGTCTGTGGCCCAAATCAGAAGATGTGCAGGGCACGAGGCAGCCGAGGGATGAGATGCAATGTTTTTGTGATCAAGGCAGTCAAACATCTCTCTGGAGAACTGGATGCTGTCTTCACATTTGCCACATTCTCCCTTTAGCTGCAATTCAAGTCATTTAAAACAAATGTTTCAGGTGTGCGCACAGGTCCATATTTCAAAGGCTGACTTTGAACCTAGGGAGTCTTTTCCAGCAGCTGGTCAGTAGAGAAGGACAGATCTGATCTGAAATCTCAGGTTAGACAATGCTACAACCACTGTTCCTTAGTGTGGACTGTGCAACATCTAAATGTGGCCCTTAAATTAATTTATAATTCACAGATATCCTCAAACATGTGAATACACAAGCAAATAGTGGGGAGGGACATTGTGCTCTCTGCTTATTTAGAACTACAGATCAGCCCATTCTAGGCACAGACCCAGTTATAACTTAAAGCAGTATTTCCAACAAGGAAATGCAAAGAAAAGTAGAATGAGAAGAAACAAGCACAAAAAGCAAGGTGGGAGCAGCAGCAAGGTCTGAAAGCAAAATAGCTTTCAAGCCCAAGAGGCTGAGCAGAGCCACACAGGCGTTCACCTCTGCCAGCCCAGCCCCAGCAGCAGGGAAAGTAGGGGCAAAAAGAGGGTTAGCATCCTTATCCTCCTTGCTGAGCACAGGGGATAAGCACTGATTGCTGGCACTGCCGTGGGAATACCAGCTCCCACAGATGTGCAGGGTGGTGCTGAGGAGCTTGTCCCCGCTCTGGAACAGCCCACCATCAACATGACACGAGGGAAGGTGCTTCCTGCCACAGCTCTCCTGGCTTCTGCTGCACCTCCACGGCCAAGGATGCAATGGACTTGGCCTTTTCTGGTGCAGACAGGATTGCATTTCTGTCTCTGAGAAGCAGCTGATGTAACAGGGCTCACTATGACTCTCTAGCAAAGAAACTGCATTGTACAATAAATGGGGGTAGGTGGAAAAAAAAGGGCATGACAAACATTTGAGAGCTACACACATAAAAATAATATAATAATAATAATATAAACATGTTTAAATTTGGACTATTTTTTGTTCCTGTATTCACAAGTTAATATCTTCTTATAATTTTTAGTAATACTTGCTGCCCACTTTGGAAAAAAAAAGCTTTCCTAACTTACCTTACCCCTTTAGCTGTCATAGTCTTCTAGCCCTCTGTAATTGCAAATATTCTTAGTCCTGAAATTGCTTCATCACTGCTTTTATTGTGATCTCATCTCTTACTGCCTTGTGCTCAGTACTGAGCGTGAAAAACAGAATCTGAGGGAAAGCAAATTAATGCATCCAGTACAGCGGGTACAGTCTGCTAATGAAATTATGGACTAGAAGCTCATGTCTTTGTAGCCAACCTCAGTCAGCAACATAAAGGTTCATTAAGGAACAGGGCATAAATTCAGCTTTTTATTCATCTGAGTCTGTATCTTTGATCAAATTACCTCCAAAACTAATTCCTTTGACTGCAAAAGAGAAGGGTAACTGGAAAAGCATTCAGAAAACAAGATATATTTAAATTGTCAAATTAGGAAGACAATATTTAGTACTTTAAGATTAGTGGGGCAGAGATTACTCTTACAGAAATCTATAAAATTATTAAATTAATTTGGTGAAGTTGAATCAGCTCAGAAACTAGATGTTTCCGTACAAGTTCTGATATTAAAAAAAAAAAAAGTTTACTATGCTAATGATAATATAATTTCTCAGCTATTTTTACAACAAGTATGCTTTGCTTGGATAAAGACTCTCTGTCATATGCATCTGACAGTGCAGAAGAAATATGGATCTGACTGCAGGGTTCACTTACATTTAAGGGGAAGCTGAGTGGGTCTCTTCAGTGGGTGACCATAAAGCACACTGAAAAACTCAAATTTCCCTTCTTTCATCCTTTCAAGCCCTTACAATACCAACACACTGTTTTGGGAAATAACACACTCACTAGATCTCAGTAGATAGCTACCAGCTGAGAAGGGAACAACTGTGGTACCCGCAGAAAGGGAAGGGTTAACTTGGGGCATGGAGGGACCCACAGTGGTGGTTCAGGCTGCAGCAGGTGAAGAAAAGTTGAAAGCTTCGTGAAGGCAAAAGAGAAGATTTCTCAAGCTCTGGATCCAGCCCACTCTGGTCACGGTCACTGAAGCCGATTTTCCACACTGCTCACAGCAATATGCTTTTTACTGGAACTTCACAGGCTTCCTGGAGCGGAGGTCGGTGTCCCAAGCCTGTCAGTGTTTAAGAGGCATTTGGACAATGCCCTGAGTAACACACTTTAACTTGGTCAGCCCTGAAATTAGTTGACTAGTTGGACTGGATGATCATTGTAGGTGCCTTCCAACTGACAGTCTAGTCTAGTCTAAATTATTCTATTCAGATGTGACTGCTAGCGCCTGTCTCCCTGAGAAACAGACCTTTGAAAACAATGATTGCAAGTAATCTTGGTAAAATTTTAAAGCAAGTTTAACTGAATATATTATCTAAAATCTTAACAGCCTGGCCCTGATTGATGCAATGCAAGAGAAAAACCATTCTTAGCTAAAACTAATGCTGTGAGGGTCATGAGCACATGGTCAGACCAAAACTTACTGCCCAAGAAAGTGGTTAGTCTCCATACAAACCCGAGATGATGCTGCATGCACAAATGGACCAGGATCATGGCTTTTTCTTGGCAACAGAGCAAATTGGTGCAGCAGGTTGCCACTTTCTGTAGACACCAAACACCACACTGCCAAATCCCAGCTTTGCAACATGAGACATCATGGTCCAGTTTCTTGAGAGCGTGCTAGAAATCATGTTTTGTAAACTGTCCTTCAGTTTTATTACGTTTCTGAGATAAACTGGTTTTTATCATTAAAGAATTCTAATTAAAAAAAGAAACAATTGTTTTAATGTGTTTGATTGTATAGGTGAGGCTATGGATAAAATGAGATCAAATCACTTAAACAAATGTACTTCCATGTTCAATAATATTTTCTAAGCATAAAGGTGGCATAAGCCTAGGAGTAATATTAGTTTTAGAGATATATATTTCATAAGGCTTGAAAATTTGCATTCTGTTTATAATTGCACATCTCAGTGTGATAATCCTGTTTTTTAAAGTATGCTTACACACAGCTAAGGTAAACCAGCCACATCAAAAATCAGAAGAGAGATAATATAGCATAGATAAATCTGAAGTTTGGCATCTCTTGTGAGTTCAAAGCTTGTTTAATTCTTTAGAGTATTTAGTTTGTGGTCCATTGATGTTATCGGTAGACCAGGCATAACTTTCACTTTCAAAAAATGCGTGATTTAAAGCTTGGATCATTGCTACGGGAATACCTCTTGCTTTAGCATGGGAGATTGCCACATAGAGTTGGAACCAGTGATGTGTTTTAGTATTTTATTGACAATATGGTCAAAATGAAGACTGTCAGGAAGAAAAAACTTCCTGAGTTTTGTTTGATTTAACATTTTGCTTGTGCTCTAGAGACAATCAGTATCTTTTGTATCTTGGAAAGCGGAGCATAAGCTAAGGCTCAGAAAGGGCATTGAAGTGTACCCATCAAGAAATCCTGCATTCCCTTCTTCATTTCCATACACAGCCTCCTTATTTGTAGGAGCTGGCAGGAGGGGACTAACACACCAGCAAATACTTCTGCATGTTTGTGAGGGTAAGCGCTAGCATAGCCCTCATGGCCACGATAACCACTGCCCCTCAGGGTCGCGGCTGGCAAGGGAAAGCATGCTGACCCTTTCTGCAGAAGGCTTGTGTCGCTGTATGCGAGTTGGGGCGGGGCGTAGGAGGTGAAGATTGTCCCAGGATGAGAAGATGGATGTGGGTAAACATTGAACAAACCTTGAGAATGAAAATTAACAGCCTCTGTTGCAGTTTCCTTGGCGCTGATGGTCTTCCCGCTGGAGCACGGCCTTCGGCGGGATAAGCACTTTGTCAGACTGCTCGTCTCGCTGCTCCGGAGCAGCGCCTGCCTGTGGCTGGTGACGGCAATCAGCTGCCATCAGCCAACCCCACCTTCAGGACTTTATATATCTAGTATATCAAACTATTTGTCCTTGTTTTTCTCCCGGTGTAGATTTCATAGTGCTGTCCTCCCAAGCTGCTCACGAGTCATTGACTCCTTTTTTTCCTGCAGTTCTAGATTTGTCCAGTGTTCCAGGTTGCCTGTTGTCCTGCTTTACCATATTGTTTCTCTTGACATTCAGATTGGTACACTTAAGGTGTCTTATGAAGCCTCAAAAGCATTGCAGTAGGGTACAGATGCTTGCCTTGAGGACATTTGTCTGCTTGCAGCATAGGCCAGAGCTTAACAAAGGACATCTTTTAGCTGTTTGGTAGCATAAAATTGAACAGTTGGTCTCAGACTGGGTCCTGACAGACATGGATCATCATTATCATGAAACCAATCACCACAACTGCAATTAATTTGGACCTCTGTAGGCAGACACATGAGGTTTGGTAACTGATGTCATCTCAGCCTTGAAAAAACTACAAAAAAGTGCTTCAATGCTCTGCATTGAAGATCAGGTTTTTAACAGAGCCAACACAGGATTTAACAGCTCCCTTTCAACGGGAATTTGCATTTTCATTTCCCACCTCAGATTTAGTGGTACTAAAGTGACTTTTGCATCAAGCAGCTATAAGAAAAAATATTAAGTGTTTCACATAAGTAAAGGCACCAAAAAGATGGATTAAATGATATATTGACTCCAGTTATGGAATTGCCTCTTTGCTGACAGCCTCAAAAAAAAAACTTTCCACAGAGTGATGGCAAAGATGATTTATCAGGGATATAACACCTTCTTTTATTCCTTGTAAATCAGAGTGATAAGAGAAGGCCATGGAATTCTCCATACAGAAGAAGTTGTGGTCTCAGCAGAGGTCCACAGAAAGAGGCAAGCAACAAGACTAAGCAGTAAAGAAAATAACATGTGCAAAAACTCTACTTAATATTGAAGTACCAGAAAACAAAATAATCTAATTGGGATTAGGACTCACTTTTCTTATGACACTCCATGCTGAACTTGTAATGAGGATGGGAGAAATCTTGCTAACACCTGGGCACCTTACACTGCTACCGATGATGATCCGAGTGTAGACCATCCTGAAAGAACCTGGATGTCTGAGTCAAATGTTGTACCCAGAGCCATGTTTCAGCAGCAGGACGTTTGGTTGGAGCTGCTGAATGGCTTCAGATCCGGCCTTTTCTAGCGAGACCTCTACATTTAACCCAGAGGTTTCAGGGAGACATCCCATAATCTATCTTTCTATAACGTATCCAGCTGTGCCAGATCAGCTGAACAACCAACCTTCAATGATGAGATTATTGCTATAAAAAAAACATTAGAATTGCACTCACTAGTGTGTAGAAACTGATGAGGCTTCGTGCCTTATTAGTAACAGACTGTTTCAATATAAAATATGACACGATATATGGCCTCTTTCTCAACTGCTACAGAGTCTTGTGGATACTGGGAAAATGTACCTTTCAGTTATGTTTGGTCTAATAGACATTAGCATGAAAATATTTGATTTGGATTAGATGCAGAAGATAACCCAGCTGGTAACTTTCCATCTTGTCAGGAACCTTAAGCCAATCCCCTGAAATAAATGGCTTGTTCAGTTTCATATGTCTGCTGGGGCTGAACACCCTGTTGCAGTAAGATGGAAAAAGACAGATTCATCAGTAACCACAGAGACCAGGCCCAGAAATAATTCAGCAGAGATTAGGCCTTGGGTTGGCACAGTGCCTGGGAGTGAATTACATCCATGCCACTGGACTTGGTGGCCTTTCTCATATGGCTCTTACTATGTATTCCTACAGTGACTTGGTATCTAACTCCACTTATGCACTTTTTTTCTCAAGTATCTTCAAAATACCAATGCCATAACTACTAGAAGATTTCTAGTGATGACATGTTTGACACCCAGAAGCCTCATCTCTCTAACTTAGTTTGGCTCCTATGCCTCTCTTTGTTAGTCACTTTGGATTCATTCTGCTGTTCTTTGTCCTTCCTGCTCCATCTCCTGGTACAAATTTCTGTCAATTCACTGTGAATGTGGCTGTTTGGCCAGCTCTCAGGCTTGAGAAGACTTCAGTGAAAGTATGGGAAAGTGAATTATATTCAGAAAAGACAAAGATTACGAGAAAAAATATTCCGAGCAGAACTCCTACTTTTTGCCAGAAGATTGACTTTACACTGGTCGGCAATGGAGCTCCACTGTTGGAGAGCAGCTGTCACTCCATGGAAAGAAAAGGATTGCTCATCATCAGGGATGTGTAGTGGGCCTTCATGGGTTGTCACTCCTTGTGTAGACACAATGGATATCAGGACGCTTCAATAGAGGACCTATTGCATGGGGTAGCAGCATTGAACGCCGTAATTTAGTATTTGTTCAGAAGGCACAGCTGTCTGACTAGCAATAGCCAGCACTAAACTAGGTTGTTTACAGCACTGGTAAAGTATCTCCTGTACCTTTTTTTTTTTTTCGTTTTCAGCTTGAAGGCTTTTATTCAGGATATGGCAAACAGGGTCGTTGTGACCTCAGCTCAGCTCCATCTGCAGCAGAGATGTTATTTTTGGCCGTAATGTCACTATTGCTCTAAATAATTTAGACTGAAAACTTTCAGGATTAATTTCATGAAGAGATGCCTGCAATGAAGATCATAATGTTTCCTGTAGCATCCTGCTCTGGGACAATGTCTAGAAGGAACATGAACACCTGAGCTCAGCTCTCCCTCTCTCCTGCGTGTAAGGAAAAAAGGCCGTGGATGGCTTCTTGAGGAATCCAGCTCCTGCCTGGGAGGACAGGATCCCTGCAGGGACCTTTAAATCTGCTTCCTGCTTTAGTTAACTTGCAATTAGCACCTTGCATTTGAAGGACAGGCCTTACCATATACTTCTACTGGTTTAGTCCTTAGACTGAACTCAACCAATCAATAAAATCATGACAGGCTGAAAACAAATAAAAACCCCACAAATTGTGCCCTTCAGCTCTGAGCCAGTGAGGTGCACACACTGCAGTTTTTCAAAGACTTGGGCATGCTTGTTAGCAAGAAAATCCTTAAAAATCAAAATCCTCACTTAACTGTCAAGAATCCAAGAATCATGGTTTGGAGAAAAAAAAAAACTGGTGTTGCAAAGCTTGCTGTGAACTAGGGGCAGCTGACAACATTCATATTGCAGGAACCCAGGACCCTGCTGAGCTGGGATTGTTTTGCTTATTCACGCTACGGACAACGACCACTACAGCCAATGTCTAGCCCATCTCCATCTGTTCAAAATAAGTCCGTAACGGTGAGTTTCTGTGTCAGTTTATAGATAGGCCTCTTCAAAGACAGCTGGTCTGGGCTTTTGAGAACAGCCAGCACCGACTGAAAGCACCGTACGCTTGTACAGTGTTTCTTGGTGAAATGGCTGAGGAGGCTGCCCATCCTCTTCTCAGTGCACAATGCCCTTATCACTGACTGCACAACGACGTTGGCAATATAACTAAGTTCCAACAGAGAAAGACTGAAAGGCTATAGACACCAAATTCACATCCCACCCTTGGAAATTATTTCTGCCTAGTGAAGCTGGAAAAAAGAGTTGTGAAGTGCAGTGATGAAGAGAGCTGCACAGCTGCTGCCCATATTAAACATTTCAGTGGAGGAAAACTCACTATAAAAGTCACTCATGCCCTAAGCAGCTTTTTCAGTGATGAACTCTCATTGAAATTGCTTGAGAGGAAAAAATAGCCTGGTTAAGGCAAGGGATATATGTTCATTGGAAGTAATCCCAGATCCACTGAAATTACTTGCAAATTTTCATTGATTTCACTAGGATGGGATCTTGACCACTTTTGATGGAGAGAAGATGAACTCCATAGGATGGCAAGTCATTAAACTGTTCATATGGTTTAGTGTAGGAATCTGAAGAAGGGCATCCTGCCTGGCATGCATGTAGTGATGTGCAGGCACTGTTGTACAGTTCCCAGCCTCTTTATAGCCTACAAATCAGGTAGAAATCTCAGCTGCTATCGGATCTCACATACCTTCTTTAATGCCCAAGTTGTATTACGTGACTGAAGGATTCAAACTCATTAACAACTATGAATGAATGAACACAGATACAATTCAACATAAGACTATTGGGGTATCTGTCAGTCCACAAATATCTTAATGTTAAGTTTCAAAAACCCCAACTGACTGTCCACAGTAACATGTCTGGAACGCTCAGTTTTTGCTCCCACCAGTGACAGCTTACAGAGCTGAATCCCGATCCTGGGCCTGGTCACTCTTCCCAAGCAGATTTCCTCACCTACCCCTTGCCTTTCTGAAGTCAGGAGGCCTCCAGATGTATAGCAGCAACTGTCATCTTACCCTCAACTGCAAAACCGAGCCCAAAGGAAGAAAGAAGGAAAGAAAACACTTCATTTCTGATAAATCAAATAGTGTAATCAAATATAGTGAGGAAAGGTCCTGCAGAAATGTATTTATAACACACAGGCTGCTAAAACAAACAAGTCAGTGATAGAGGGAGAATGACCCAAGCAAGTTAAGTGTCCAGATAATGAGTCAGGCTTTGAGTTGGCAAGAACGCTACAGAACCAGATGTAGGCTGTGAATCAGCAGCTCTGGAATGCCAGCCCAGAAAGAATGGTAGTAATGATCCAAGGGGACACAGAGGCATGCAGAAACTATTCCAAGACCATTTTAGCAAAGCACATGTTTCTAATACATAGATATTCCTGTGATGGTAAAGTAATGTCTCAAACACTTATTAGCTTTGTTCCTCAAAGCATTAATTGAGGTCAAAAATAGTTCCTGAGATCTTGAACAGATGAAATCTTCTGCTAATCAGACACTAGGGCAGAATTTAAAGTGAAAAAAACATGCCTTGGAAAGACCTATTTGCTGGAGGGTGGAGGCAAAATGCTGAATTACTGCCGCTTAGTTTCCAAAATCCAAATTCCATAGGCTGTCTTCTGCTCTGGCTGGCACTACAATGGGCTGAGGAACAAGCAGAGGGGGGCGATCCCGTGCTCCCGGCAATCTGGTGCCAAGCGCAGGATTCCTTTCAGCGGGTGGGGATAGGAGACATGCTGTGGGCAAGGGCAGCACTTGTCCCCAGCTAACTTTGGCTGTTTCCTAAGTAGTCTCAGGATAGATGCGGGTCCAGCGGGAGGGCTTGGCGTGCATCCCTACCCTCACCCTGCTGACTGCGCTCTCTCCTTGGCGATGGGGGATGCAGGGTTATTGCAGTACCCAGGCTTCATGACTAAAGATCTTTTGGACTCTGTGAAAAGACACTTCTACAGGTCAGTGAGAGTCCTTATACTCTTTTATTTTTGGCAGTGTCCCTCATTTCTTCACTCCTATGAGAGGTGAGGGGTACCAAAACACTGCTTGGCCTCCATGGTCCATTTGAATTTGTATCCCCTGTGCACTCCTAGAGAAAAATTAGATGAGGTTCACCAGAGAAAGCAAATTCATCTTCTGTTTCTGGAAAGAAGGAAAGCACATGATACTGTTGGAAGAATTATCTTTCTTTTCATGAATTAAGCCATACTTCAAGAAATTTTGTGTGGGGGTTAGAATATATCTACTTAACTTCAAATGTCACTTACTGATTTTATTATTAATTTTCCCTTTTTTCCCCCCTTTTGTTATATTGAACAGAGAAAAAAACATTTATTTATAAAATTCTAACAATAACCTTTCTTCCAACTTTCAACCCAGAAAAAAACTTTAAAATAATTTCTCTTGGGTACTCCTATCAGCTGACTGACTGAGAGTATACCCTGCTCTGCTCAGCATACAACGAGACCATTGTCAATGTCCAGAAAACACCTCAACACTTCATACAGACATCACATGAGAGGACCTTCATGATGACCAGGCGGGTCAGTTGGCAAGAGAAGGACTGATAGCGATGGGAAGCTTACTCTGTGTGTGTGTTTATAATTACCACACAAGCTGCTCAGGATATTTTTACATCTTTTTTTTTTTTTTTTGTGGCTATGCTGTCAACAAAGTCAAACATCTTTATGGCTTCCATAATCTACCTAAAGATGCATTTTCTTTCAAATACTTTTCAGCATTACGAGGAAGGAATAACTCTGTAACCAGAGAAGCATTAATTGTTTTCTTCTTTCAAGCAAAAATTAGTCCTAGCTTTGGCTAGTTCCCCGCGTTACTTTGGTCAAGTTCAGCATAGCAATGCTGGGTTCTTTTCAGAGAGTGGGCAGGAGCTCTGCTGCTTTTGTCTGTGCTAGCAAAATACCTGGACGCAATTTGGATGAAGACAGGACAGGAAAAAAAAACAAACCCAAATATTAGGAGAATTTCTAGTGTTTCATTCCACTTCTCAGCTGATAAATCCCATCCAAGATGTTAAGGTACTTTACTGTGGATAGTGGTCGGGAGGAGAACGTTGTTTTTAGAGGACAATACAAAAGCACCGCTCCTTAGACTGGTGCTGTACTGTGCTCTGAGGCACATAGTTACATTACATTCTTTTCAGTCCCACTGTGCCCAAACTAACACTTAAGGGAAATTTAATAATAGTCTGTGTGGGTCTTCTGCACCCGTTGCAATTACAGCTGCAATTGTGTGACTGAAGGGAGCAGCAGGGCAAGTTTTCTCCCACTGCTAAGGAATCTCAGTCCTGACTCGAAAAGACCACTGGTAGGATGCAAAAGTTACATCACTCTTCTGATCATCCCCCACTTGCCGCTGCCCAGATTGTTTACGTGTGTGACAAAAATGGTCCTTTGGGCCCTGAGGACACCTCTGTGTGGGAACTGGCCTGTTGCTGCTTGCAGAACACCAGGCAAAGATCTGGCAGCAGTACGCTGCTGATGATGGGAGAGTTGAACTGAACTGTTTGTCAGAAGCGTAAGATTACGCCTCCCATTGCAAAGCACCTGGGCATTAGAGAAATTTGGAAGGGTTGTTTTTTGTACATGAAAGGAAACTGCTCAAACCGCTGCCTATTTTTGTTTCAATCACTGAACAGGGAGCCTAATCTTTGCCTTCCAATGTAAAAACAAAAGCTGGTTCCTGTTCAACATCTTTCTTCTGATAAAAACCGTGAAATAATGTAAATAAAAATAAATAAATCAGAATAAAGAACTGTCATGTGTATTTCACATGCAGCTGACCTGCTATGCTCTCTCAATACGAACACACAGTGTATGCCCTTCTTTCAATTCATTGCTTGTTTAGGCAATACAGATGTTTTGCTCTCCAAAGTAAAATGCAGAAAAGGCAAAGTAAAACAAAATGTAAAAAACCCCCCAACAACTCTGTGACTAATGGCTTGTATTTGCAGATCAAATAAAGCAAAACTGTTTGTAACTGTTTCTAAAGCTTATGGGTTTGGATGTTATCTCGCTGAGCAGAAAATCACTGAGAAATGGAAAAACGAAGAACGACTTCATTTGTAAAAGTATGAGCCTCAATAAATGGATTACAATAAGATAATCTGCGTCTTGAACTAGAGATTGGGGTATGGCTCTGTGCTTGATTCTTTACCGGTAGTGCCACTGAGACTTTGTCTTTGCACTTGTAACCCAGGCAGAGAAATGGCACGCAAGAGAGAAAAGTGCTGGAAAGGCTCATTGCTGCCTATGTAAATAGCAGTTCTTGCCTTGCATGGGCACGGGGAAAGCTTTTTTTACAAAGATTCTGTGAATACTCAGGCAGCCTCAGCACTGAAGGATGCTATATTGCTTTACAAATTTATACAGACATACAAGGTAAGATTAAAATGCACCTGCAAAATAGCTCAGACTGATCTGCAGCTAGAATTGCCCTATTGATGAACATTTTGATATTGAAAGGTTTTTTTTACAGGCATCCCAAGCTAACTGCTAGCTGTAAAGACAACGCTTGGAGTCTGTTGGTGCAAAATACAGTGGATGCAGAGCAAACAGAATAATCATGAGTTCAGCTGAGTCTACATGTTCTTTCTGCAATTTTACCTGGTTACATTCCCAGCCTGAATTGCAAGATCACAGATGACAATGATAATTTCACACTGAGCAGCAAAAATACATGCCCTAAGAAAACAGTTTGTCCTTTCCAAAATGAATGAGGAAGTTTTCTGCACAGACTCGCAGTAGTTTATGCAGAATAGCTGATGGTCAATTGTCAGACAGCAGGCAATCAGCACATTGTGAAAACAATAGAATACAGTCAGTTGTACAGGCCTAATGTTTGAGATTTAAAATTATACAGCCTGCTAGGGCAAATGTTTCAAGTTTTCTCAATGATACATTTGTTCCTCTAACAAAGTAATTAAGCATTCAGTTGGAAAGGATATTTTATTCTGGCAACCTCAGAAATACCAAAACATTTAGGATAGACATCTGTTGCACCCATTTGCACAGTTGAAAGGCAAATCATCCATCATCTGATTGATTATTTCTGTGAGAGCACTGAAGCTCCATTGACAGTATTTGAAAATATAAGCAAGTGTAATGCAGTCAAAGAGCTTGAATTTTGGCAGTGTGTCATCACATGCATGTCATGTTAGGAGATGCTACTTATTCTTCAGTCATCAAGTTGCCCTATCTAAAACCACAATATGGCAAAGCAGAAAAAAATCAAAAGGGAATTCATCCAATAAAAATAATTGTTTCATATTTTTATTTCAGCAAACGAAATTTCCATGGCTTTATTAATCACTTTCTCTCAGCCTAGTTCTTTAGGAAATCATAAGCGTCGCTGCAGGGTTAAAACTGGACAAAAAAAACCCCTTAGAGATTGTTTGAATGAGGCCTGTTGCATACAGATGAATCAGTCTGTGAGTACCTATTTCAGGAGTCTGGTATTAGAATACTAAACCATTTCCTGTCTTCAAATGCTACATCTTGAATTATGTGCAATTCATTATTTTCACTTATAACTCAATTGCAACCATGAAAACATTCTCTCACTTGGAAAAATAAACTTGAAAAGACAGCAGAAATTTTCACAATCTCAATATTGCATTGATATTGATTGCACGCGATGCGAGTTTTATGATTTGAGTCTAAATTATTGAAATACATTACATGATAATAAGGACTATTTCATGAGCTTTCATAAGCTGGAGCTTGTGAAAATGAAGTGTGTATTTAGAGACAAAAAGAAAATAGCAAAGATGTTCCCTAACATATAGTAGCTTATTTTACATGCGATTGTATTTATTGTCCCTTCAAAAAAAAAATGATCACTCTGACACCCACATAAAACAAGACATAAATTAAAAGGAAAATTGTATGTTGTGCTCTGCCAGTGAAACGTCTGATTTCAATAGTTGCAAAGTGTCAATTAAATACATATAGTACATCAGTAGATCAAATATTTTAACTTTGTGTGGGTAGATAATTTCAATACACAGTTCTGAGCTTAGGATTTGTTTTCATTCAACTAACTCTATTTATCATTCAATTTAACATGTGCTCATTTATAACAATGCCTGTGTTCCCATCTGGTGGGAAAAGCACATAACAGTCCACTATTGGCAGGCTGTTTAGTCAGTCTGTAAAGGACTCAGTTTTGAAGCTGACTGTTCACTACTTCTCTTTGGCATTTGCCAAATTTATCTCTTTGACATAAAAAATAAAAAGTTTCTTTAAAACATTTTAAAGGCCAGTTTCAGTTTTGGAGTTTTTTTAATAGAGAAGGTGCAACAATAGAGTGGCCAGAACAATGGAGAAGTCATTGTCAGAGCAGGAGGAAGGGATGTACACACGCGCGTGCCAGCCGTGCAGTTATCACAGAACCATGGAGTGGCTGAGGCTGGAAGTGAGCTCTGGAGATCATCTAGTCCCACCCCGCCGCTAATGTCCCATGCCTTTCACTAAGCACACGAATACCATTTGGGAGCTTCTATACGCTCGTAACTCATGTCAGAGTCTAATCAGCCTTTCAGAGGGCTAATGACAGAGCTCTTAGAGAGAGTACTTCAGGATAAAATTTGAATCAATAACATTTTAATGGATTCTATTTGATCTTTGAAATACAGACAGAATCAATCTGATTCTACGTCATTTGACCACTCTAATTCAAATCAGTGCCAAATACAGCCCCTGCTTTGGAAAAACTGTTCTAAAAAGTGTACTAAATATGTGCAGCAGCACATCTGAGACTGTCGTGTAATTAAAAAAATGTTCTGAGACTGATGCATTGCTGCTATAGGCAGCTTTCTGGAAATCCCCTTAAGGTGAATTCAAATTTACAGATGAGAGCTCCATAAGTAAATTTAAGCATCTGAATAAAATTCCCCTATTGAAGAGCCCAACTCAGTATTCATCCTACCTAAGCTTTAGGCACCTAGGATTTGCATGTCCAAAGCTAAGTTTGTTTACTTTGGCTCTTTTAGAGTCAACAGAAGGTACGTGGACCTCTCCAAAGCATGATTATCTGACCTGTCTTACAATGACATAAATCACCTTCTAGGGTATTTAAATTTGTCTATCGACTATAAGAGGAGACTAAGAAGACCAAACAAGATGCTAGACTAGATTCTAGATATTTATGACAGGTTAAGTGAAATCTGCTCTACGTTTTAATTGTTCTGGTTGTTTAACACTCTGAGAAGCCTCCTGCCCAAGGCAAGATCAAAAAAAGAATATAACACCCCTCTGGCAGACTGAAGACTGGCACAGGTTGCCCAGAGAGGTGGTGGAAGCCCCATCCCTGGAAACATTCAAGGCCAGGCTGGATGAGGCTCTGAGCAACCTGATCCAGTTGAAGATGTCCCTGCTCCTTGCAGGGGGGTTGGACTAGATGACCTTTGAAGGTCCCTTCCAACCCAAACCATTCTATGATTCTGTGATTCTAAGTTCTCCTTAACCCAGTCAAAATGCTGAAAAGATTCTCCCAGACACCAACCAGCCTACCATGAATACCAAGGTGTTTCCTTAGGCATGATGTTTCCTTAGACAATCTGTTTTCCCTTCATATTTCTCCAAAATATTTACTAGCAGAACAGTGTTCCCACAGATAGAAGATGACTATTTTCCCAGCTGGGCTATTTTTTCCTTTGTGGGAGCAAAGTAATCTGGAGAAATAAATAATCAATTAACCAGTTGACAGCAACTTTGAAGTCCTGTTTATATGATTTTGTTTATTTTAAGGTTGAACCTTGAGGAGAGATCAAAGCCATAAACACTGGTAATCTCATGGGAAGCCTGTCTGAAGCAAACAAAACCTTTGCCCCCTTTTCAGTATTCTTATTAAGTCACATAAATATACTTGCTAGCAATGCAGTAAATTCTGTTGGCCATGTATAGAAAGGAACAGAATGCAGCTTATTACCTAACACATAATTACCATGTCTAACAGAAATAAAAACCAAAGCAAAATTGCTTTTGTCATTTGTGTTTGCAGAAAAAAAATCCTTACAAAGAAATGGATTTGCTAAGTAAAAATTTGTCATGTTCATGTATTTTCTTTTTTTCTCATAACAGAAATGCTAGTTAAAGTAAAAAACTTCTATGCATCAGAACACACCAGTATAAGGACTTTGCCATATTTTCATTAATACTTAGAAAATTTTCTGAAAGGGTTTCCTCTAACATCATGTACATCTCATAAAGCCCTCAGTCATCTTCATGAAGATTTACACCACAATGGATTTTTTAGTTAATTCTAAAGTGATGCAATCAGCATGCTAGTACTTGTCTCTTTTTAAAGACCAAGTCATGCTGTTGAGCTGGGAAGTAAAAGAAAGAAAGGGAATCCTTGCCTCTCAGGGAAAGAGCTGTGCCACTTCCGACATGCAAACAGGAGAAAGCAAAAAGGTACTCTGTACTCAGAACAAGAAACAGCTCGTTATGCATTCAACATCTACAAAATACTCCATTGGGATTTCTCAAGAAATCTTTTATTTGGCCAAGAGAGAAGACTCCGAAGCAGCTCAGAGTTACAAATGGCCAGACTTCCCAGCTTACAAGCACTGCTTCTCTTTCTCTGGATTCAGATCTTAGCACTGTCTAGAACACAGCAACAGAGGACTGAATAAGACAGGGACAGGTCACTGAATGATGTCCCAGGCAATCCAAGAACCACTGCAACAGATATCTAGTCTTAAAAGAGCCATACAAGTACTCTAAGAACAATCCCATACCTCAGAGTGCACACTGTTCCTGATTGCCTGTAGACCTGAGGACAGAAGCTGTACCTCTGGGGTACCGTAAGAAGAAAGCAGGAACGATCATTTCCCAGCATACTTACAGTAGTAAGAATTGGAAATAAATTGACTAAAAGATCCTAAGACGTTCCGAGAGCTTCCAACACCAGAAGCAACAGCAGCGCATCTCACCAAGCCCTGAGCCCACCACCCCTGTCCTGACTCCCGTAGCTAAGCAAAAGAAGTCTTTAATGGGAGGCTAAAACATTGCAAACACACAGAACCTCCTCTATAACATGCATTTTGGTACCAGGCTTACTAATAAATTGCATACAAAAGAACAGTTATCTCAAGCTTCAATTCTAACTTCAGAGTCATTCTTATCTTATTTTGTGATCCCCATCCATGAACTTAACCAACCTCCATCTTAAAACACTTAGAGTTTCTTGTAACAATGTACCATTGTTGTTCATTCTTTCGCAGGGAAATCTAGCCGTGGGGAAGACAACAGGAATCTAATGCATTTTTTCTACTAAAACAACATGAACTTGTGTGCTAGCCCTCACATTATTCTGCTAAATATTATACATCTAAAAAACCAGCAACTAGTGCTGCTTTCTGTAGACCAGGCTGCACCTTCCAGCAATAGAAGCGGGCCCGATGTAATCAGTGGAATCTATAATCCTTACACAGAAAGGACAGCTGCTCCACATAGTCAGTTCATGCATAAAAGACTGATACAATTAACCGTGCAAACCGTAGATTAAATGCAAAAAACATATATGCATAATTTTTTTGAAAGCATACTAGGTCTCATATTCACCCACACCACTGTGAACCATGAGATGCTGATAATGTTAGAGAGGGAGGATTTCTACAAATTATGAAAGGATTAAAGAAGTATTCTTCCTCTTCCATTTTTAAATTAATTTGGGGAATTATATCTGCTCTGGATACTCAATCATCAGTACTTAATTTTATTAACAGTGAGAAATATATATATATGATTTAGTTATCACACATAAAATATTGACAGTGTATTTACAAAGTATTTAAATACAAATAATTTTTGATTAATGACAAATGCATAGAATAATATAAGGATAAATGCACAAAATAATATAAACCCTGTCTTCACAGCTGTAACCAAGGAAGGAAGCATTCTTTGCCAGGAATGATGATATCATTGTTTCTGAAAGAGGTGCAGATGGACAAATCAGAATACAATTATTTAAGAGGCGTGGGAATCACAAAGGCAATTTTAGTTCCACTATTCCATTTTTTCTCTTTATTTCTGGTAATGCTTTATAAAGTTCTCCAAACAATTAGGAAAACAATAAGGCTGTCGATGTCTAGTAAAGAAGAATAATTTAGAAGTACCACAGCCAAAAGGATGAATAGCTTTGAAGATGAATCCGTGTCTTCTTAATATCAGAAGAAAAAGAGTTTTCATGCATTGTTCTCACTGTTCTTTTGTCTTTGCCCATATTATTCATCATTTTAGTAGGTATCATGACAGAACTTATTCTTCCAGACGATTTGATTGCTGGAATGATGCAGTAGAAAGTATTGTGGCAACTCTGGGAGAAAAACTGTATCCTGTCATCGCTACCAGAAGAAAGAAGAAAGCCATGAGCAGAGGCAAGGACAGATAAACAAACAGCGTCAAAGTAATACAAATCATGGAATGCAAACCCAATGATCTTTAATGCTGTGAAGTACCTAAGGAAGAGAAAATTAAATATAAATAAAGCAAGAAAGGTTATATTAGTAGCTGTACTTTTTTTGAACTGCTTGAGATGCCTGCTGGACATTGGGCAAGCAAAAATACATCAGGGAAAACCACTACAGGGCTGGATAGACAGGGCATGGCTATGTAAAAGCTGAAAACTGCCCGCCTACATGAATGAAATGCGGATGTGATGGAAGCTTACTTACGATGACAAAAGCTCTTTAGATGTTGCCAGAAAGCGATTAGTACCTGTCTCATCCCTTACCTGATTTTCTTTTCTTTACTCAGCCACTCCTTAGTGTGCTAAATCAGCACTTTAGCAACAAAGCTTCTGAATAACCACCAAGAACTGCTCCTTTCCCACATAGAAACTCCATGTTGTAAGATCCGGCAAACATTCAGATTTAAAAAAAAAAAAAGAAAGACTTTTACTAAACATCTTGAAAAGCCGATGAAACCTCTCTACTTTATTCTGTGGATAGCATGGTAAATGAGCTTGATGAAAATACGACTCTGAGGAGATGGAGAAAATTGTATGAATTGCACTATGACAAACACATGTGCATGCACGCGCGCGCACACACACTCCACTCCCTTCGCTTAGGGCAGCTCTCCAGCTAATGGAGACTCTCTAACTTTTCTGCATGCAAGGCAGACACCCATTTATGGGAAGATTGGAAGTCAGGATGGTGAGTCTATGTGACGTCAGCAGGAACTTAATATAAAAAGTTAATTTTGAAGCACAGTTGTCCCACCCTCCCACCCTCCACGAATGGTTTATTTACCGCTGCCAGAGAACTTTCTTCATCACACAACTTGAAAAAGTGCTTTCAGCCTAGCAATTTCAAACTGGATTCTGAAAGTCAGCTCTGTTCTGTATATCTCATGTGCTGTCACCAGCAATAAATGTCAGAATTGAGATAATTCTGTTGATTAAAGAACCAGAAAAGGTTTGGATTCCTCTCCTCTGGCATTATTTCTGCAGAGCTTACATCGTAGAGATTCATACAGTATATTTTTGCCGATAGATTTCAGACATCATTTTGAGTACAAGCACATTTCAAATTTGCTGAATGAAAAGCTGTATGGTCATTTTTGTAAACAGAATAACACTTTAAAAATAAATACGGATTTTACAATCACTGTGTGTGTTTGTGTAGTGACTGTGAAAAACACCGTTTCCTTCAACAGGCATAGACACTGATGTTTTCTGATGCATGAGCTGGACAAAACCATTTAGCCAGGTGTAACTTTTTGGAACAATATCAGTAGGAGGCAAACCCCACACATCTAAACTGATTCTGTCATTCTTTAATATTCATTGGCTGACAGAAGCGTGACAAGCTCAGCCAGCTATCCGCAAGAATCAATACACAAGAAAAAAGGCAAGATGCTACCTCTGCTCAAGCAAGCTTTTTAGGTCCTTCCCTAAGAAATCAACTAGACCTCCCCAAATACTAATATCTTTTGAGCTTTAGATTTTGATGAAACATAAGAAAATATGAGGTTTGAACTGCTACATTTAGGGTTTTTTTATTCCTTTGATACCTGTAAATTCAAGTTCAGAAAAATACATGAATTTAGACATTATTTTGCAAGTGCCTGATGAACTACTCCTAATCACAGTGGAGGCAAACACGTCAGAGAAGACTCCATAAGCTGCATCAAAAGTTTTTTTTGAATCACTGAACATAAGATCTTGCTGAATCACCTGCACAATCTCAAAGAAGACAGAAGCTCTCAAAAAAGAAGACCCAGGAATTTGTCTCTCCACTTTCAAGATGGGACATTGCATATGATTTCTGACACCCTTACAGTCAGCTATATGAGACCCCTGGAGACACTGTGATTTGCTTTAAAGTACACAAGATAAATGCCACTAATGTATTTTGATAGATAACGCATACCATACAGATGTATCATCATCATACATAGCTTGACATTTCCTTGTCTCTCAACCTACTTTCTGTTCTCTCCTTTCTCCGAGTCTGGGGTCTGAGGGAAGACGAATTAGCTACGACCTAACCTGGGTTATATTAGAGTGATGGATTTTGGTGCATAAAAGCACTTAGATTAATAAAGCAAGGTGATCTATCAATCATATCAGTGAGGAGCTGTGACTGACAGTTTACAAGATGAAGAATCTTAGATCTATTGTTGATTGTAAAGTTCTGTAACACAATGTAACTTGTGTCTCCTGATTTTTTTTGCTATTTACAAGTGAACAGATAAGCAGGGCTATATTTTCAAACATAAATCTTTTAACCACAATTTTACTGCTTTCAAGCAAGGTTACCAGGATATGCTCCTTCAGAAGAGCAATTCTGCAGTGAGGAGGAAGAGAAAACAAAACTGAAACCAAATATATAAAAAAAATGCAACTCTAAAACAGAGACAAAGAAAAACGTTGCATTCTGAATACACTGGTGTTAAGGCTGATTTCCCTTTTGCACTTCTGGTAAATGCAAAAGGGAAAGGTAGTCTCTGCTTCCTACAAAACTATAGTTTCACCGCCAGCTAAATATGTGGCAGGATGATCATCTCAGTGGGATTTCTTGTCATTTCTGGATGCAACCTGAGACGCAAAGTAATGACATTCATAGCCATCAGTGGTTTGAAATCAGGCTGTTGTGAGACCACCACTCCTGCCAATACCATATCTTTACAGTTGGATCAGCCAATAATGATTTTGTGTCCTTTTTAAACATTTGGATGCTAATTTTTGCAGAGCTTATCCACTGCACAATTTCTTTGTCTTTTAAAAAGCTTGGAAATTTCTCTATGTTACACCATACTGGCATAAATTTTGTTCTGCAGCACCTGAGCCAATGCTTCTCTGGAGTATCTCAGTTACCACAGAGACTCTCATGATTGTCCCCACCCCTTTTGCTAACAAAGCAGATGGTAGCTACAAGGTGGTGTCCCTCTGCGTGTGCAAAGCTTCACCTGCTTCCCTGAAGGGTTCCACATCTGTTTGCTGACAGCAGAAGGTGAGCGATCTTAGATCCCGTTCTTGATGTTGAAGGAGCTCCTGCAGTGATCCCAGACTTTTATGCCTGGTTCTTTTACGGTCCCAAATTTGGCTCTTCTGCTTTGCCTTTCCTATTCGAACTGCTTTTCTCAATTTCTTCTGTGGATAAAGCATTCTTCTTGAATTCAAGAAAGTCATGCTCCTTGCCTTCTGCTCCAGCTCCCAGATCAAACAGACAGAATGCCGAAGGAAAGCTTGCTAAACCCCTGTTGCCCAGACATGGAGCAAGTTAATTTTTTCAGTGATTCACGTATCTACATTAGTCACAGACAGTAGCTGGGATGGGATGGAGGTTTTACCTCTAGTAAAACCTTCAGCAGGACTCTAAAGAATATGTTCATATGAGGGTTTTTTTGCCCCTAGATGAGCTCTGAGTGGTTTTAATAATCAAAAGCAGAGCTCTGACATGGGTTTCCCCAACAAATTTTGATCCTTAGGTTCTCTATGGTAACTCCCACATGAAACAATTATAAGAGTTTTCCTTTAGCAACAATGGCAAACAATGCATGTGTAATCTCACTCTTCAAATAGTTAAACCATTTTTTTGCAACAACTATAAAAAAATTGCTTCAGGAAGGCACCCAGCAAGCTAAGATACAATCCAGTGGTAGGTTTAGTAAGGGTTATAAACAATTACAAGCAACTGAGAATAGGGATTTATGATGAGAGGTATCAGACAACAGATGCTGGATGTTTTTAATGATTAAAAATATAAATGAGGTTCAAAAGCATGCTCCTTCTTCAAAGGGAACTCAGAATCAATGCTTTAGGCAGAGAGCTGACATAACGTTTGCATGAATTTGCACAAATTACCCAAAATAAACATCTAAAATGTGATATTATTCCCAGTACTTGCTTTTGCTTTTAATTCATCTAACCCTAACAGAAATACTTAAGTATGATCTTAGTGATTGGCAACAAATGAGAGGATTTTCAGGGTTTTATGCATTTCCAGTCAAAAAGTAAAAATAAAACCAATTTTTAGAATTATTCATATTTCTCTCAAGAGAAAGCTAATGTGTATCAGCAGATGCACCCCCAAAGTATGTTTCATGCTTCTAGTTCACCTAAAAGCCTAAACTTGATTGGGACAGGAGATACATTCCACATCATATTGTTTTCTGGAGTGAAAAGAACCTTTAGAATTTTGTAATGAGAGCTTCAGATAATCTTGTTGGACTTCAACAGCATCTTAGGCCACCAAACGCCACCAGCCAACGTGCTAATCTCAATAATTTACTTAGTTATTGAGGTTTTCAGGCTGAGTTGACCACACACAGTCTGTTGGTAAAGAGACTTTAAAATGTATGTGAGTAAGCTGTCTGAACCATAAAATGCTGTTACTTTTAATTATGCTTGTCCAGTGTCAGGCAACCATGCTAGACTTCATAGATCATATTAATAGCCTTTATTTACAGAGTGTGTTACAAGCAACAAAGAATATTGTTTGAGGTACACCACATCTAGCAGATTGATCACTCTTTTATCCTACAAACTGACTTATGAATTTGGAATAAATTTGACCTGGAATGCACCTTAAATTCTCAGAAGTCATGTGCTATATTTTACCAGCACATTGCAAATTAAAATGAGAAGAGCACTTGTGTTTGCGTTAGGAACACTGAATGTCAACAAGTACTGTCAACTGATGAATCTCAGAATTTAATTCTTTAAAGGGCAGGAGGAAGCAGCTTTAATTTGCTTATCCACAAACACCTGGTTTAAAGATTTATTCAAATATGTAATACTCTTTTAAGATCATATCAAGATCACTTTTACTCTGCTGGAACAATTTTGATGGTTAATTACACCATTATCCAGATATAGCTTCACTGCAAGGCTCAGGTTTGCCAATTCCTTTTGCTTAACATGCTTTTATTGCTGGGAAAGACTGGAGATTTAAAGGAGTTGTAAATCATAAAAGAACTTCTAGCGGTTTATTGCACAGGTCTTAAATGGGAAGAAATATGGTTAGTGAACTAAGAAACACAAATTCATTAGATAAATTATTTTTAATAAAACACATTGGTCTTTACTGAGAAACATTACCAAACTTATTTGCCAGATAAACGAAAAGTATTTGATTTATATGATCATACTAGACTCAAACACCAAACAAAAAGATTCACTTTTTATGACAACCGATACATCATTTTTTCTCATTACAATAGACTACTTTTAAACAGTCTTTTACTAAATGTCAAAAATTACATACATTACATTACATAACAATATAGAAAACAGTAGATATATTTCCAATTGGCAAAGAAGTATTCTGTCACTGTGACAAAATGGGAAACTTACCAGGATGTTTGGTCTCTGCCCTGTTTTCAAGAAAGTGACACCACACCTTTAAGCACAAATCCTCAAGGCTGCTGTTTTGACATACGTTAGTGTCAACAGAGATAACCCACTGACCTCTTTGAGCACACTGCACCGCTGTGTCAGACTTTAAGCAGGTCATGTGAAGGAACGGTTGCTGAGTACTTTGAACAGCAGATCAGAGATGAGAAACTTAACGACAGAATACCTGAAACGGATATGAGAGCGCACACGTTCCAGCAGAGCACATTTAGTGAGGGCTCTGACAGCCAGGATGAGAGATCCCATCAGCCAGTTCTCCTATGAGTTTGCACAGAACCAACAGCTTCAAAGTGGGCAGTTTCTTCTACATAGTACAGACATCCTGGTATTTTTTGTTGCATCACAGTTAAAATGAGTGATTACCTATTCAGAAGCCTATGGTGTCTTTGTGTGTCTGCTGTTCGTAACATTGAAAAAGTAAGCAAGCCCAAGAATCTATTTTCTTGACAATCATGTCCTTATGAGGTTTGTTCCTTTACTGAGATGTTCTTACATTGGGTACGATATGTCAGCAAGCGTGGCTGATGATCCCCTTTGCTTATGGATAATCAGAACTAGAAGTTGCTGAAATAGACTGAGGTAAAGGACATCTCAGCAGCTGAAAAGTACTTCTGGGAGTAATAGTCATGAAGTTGTTCATTTTGCAGCTGACATTTCTTTTTCCTCATGTATGAAAGCAAATTAATTGAAAAAGTAATAAATAATTTACACAACTTTCACAAAAGTAATAACCTCCTGTCACAGGAAATCTACGAGGATCCAAATCCAGCAGCTGTATAAGAACACCCCTAGCCGCAAGCATGTGAATAATCCCAGAAATAGTTGTTAGAAGCATTAATACAGCCTACTGACTGCGATACAAATAAATAATTTCTGAAATAGTAATCAACAAAAATAGCCTTTCTGTCATTTAAAGGCTAATAGTAATGCTGTTTAAAACATTTTATTGAAAACAGATAAACAGAACTGTAGACAGATGGTCTATATGTATCATATGCTAGATGTTGTGGAGCTGAACTGAACCTTCTAAGCACTGAGTGTGTATCTTGGCTTTCCCAGACAGCTATTTCCACACGCACTGATAGGTGGGGAGGTGCAATCGTTACTGCCTTGGATAAGACAGCACAGTCCTGCAGAACTTTTAACCACAGCGGAAAAATAAACTTGTTACAACATGAACTCAATTTAGAAGACTTAGCTTACTTCATAAGATAAACCAGGCACAAAAAATATTTTTTGTATTGCTTTGTGAAAATAAGCTGTAGAATAAACTAGATTATCAGGTAATTCTTCTGTCATGTGGTAGTTCTGAAGCAGTGTTCACCCTGCGCGCTTACCCTAGGTGAAAACACACCACTGAAATCCCGAAGCTGAGAAGCCTGCAAAATGGAGGATGCCCGATTTCAGATGGTTCTTGCTAAAATTCACAATCTTTCCCCTTTTTTAAAGAAAAGGAGAGTACTTTTAAGAGAAGGAGAGTGCTTTTAAGAGAAGGAGAGTACTTTTAAGAGAAGGACATTGCTATTTTGAGCATTCTGGCCTACTAAAATTTACTAATTTAAAAGAAAGGCTCCTTCTTTTTTTTTTTTTAATTTTAGTTAACTTCAAGGCTATTTGAAAAATTTTTCAGTACAAACTGGGATTTCTGTCAGGAAGCAGACTTAAGGTAGCCAAGCTGCGTGTTTGTACTTTGCGTGTTCATCCCTGGATGGAAGCGGTACAGCCGTAAACTCCTGAGCCTCAGCAGTCTCTGAGCGGAACGCTTTCCCTGACAGCGTTTCCAGCCTGGATACAGTCTGCAAGTTCCGACTGACTACAGTTAGAGCGCTCTGGAATTAAGAAATAAAACTTGCAGTGAACCACGGTTGGAAATCCGTTTTCTCCCCTTTTTCCTCCCCCCGCCCCCGGGGAAGCCCCGCCCCTCAACCCACGGGTGCCGACCCCACGGGTGGCAGCTTTCCCTCCGCCCCAGCAACGGCTTCGCGCCTGCGCCGTAAGCTCCCGTGGGCCCGCGGGGCCCGGCCGCCCGCGCACCGGCGCGCCTGCGCGGCAGATCCGGGCCGAGGGGGCGGGGCTGGGCCCTGCGGAGGGTGACGTCACCCTCCCTGCCCCGCCGGCGGCACCGCCTCTGCCCGGCGAGGGAGGGCCCGGCTTTGCCGGCTGCAGGCGCCGCCATGGCTGCCATATTGGGGAGGAAGTGAGAGCGGGAGGCGGCGGCGGCGGCCAGGAAGGAGCCCTTCCCTTTTCCCTTCGGCTTGGGCGGACGCGGGCTTCCCGGCAACGGCCGCTTGCGAGACCCCCGGAGCGGGGCGGCGTAGAGGCAGCAGCGGGCGGCGGCGGAGCTGAGCGCCCCGGAGGCGGCGTTGGCCTAAGATGGCGGACCCGGCGGAGTGTAACATCAAAGTGATGTGTCGCTTCAGGCCCCTCAACGAGTCCGAAGTGACCCGCGGCGACAAGTACATCGCCAAGTTTCAGGGCGAGGACACCGTCGTCATCGCGGTGAGGGGCCGCCCCGGACGGGAAAGGCGGGAGGAAGCGCCGGGGGGGCGTGAGGGG
>WHYT01016521.1:290765-313615 GCA_009806455.1 Tetrax tetrax | reverse complement strand
TGGACGGAGCCGACTGGTCTTGGGCATGGTCGGGCAAAGAGCGGGGAGCTGGTGGGGGCGGAGGTCCCCGAGCAGCGGGCGTTGGGGTGTAGGGACACGTCGGTGGTAGCAGGTCAGGAAACCTTTGACAAAGGCTCTAGCCAAGGGCTTGCGACTTGGGGCGTAGCGAGAGGTTTCGTTGGCGAGCCCGAGCCACAGGGCGTACTTCAGTGTCCACGGAAAAAGCGTGAATTAAGAGGTGGAGAGTAATAGCAGAGTCCTGCAGCGCGTCCCCCGGCTAGGCTGTCCCCCGTTTTGGCGACCGTGATGAGTTTGACCGCTAAATATGTGCTCGAAATGCATGCATTGGAGTTACCATCGAAGTAACTGTCTAGAGAGTTTTCTGGGAAGAAAATGCAGAACACCAGTGCAGACTCCAGTGCATCGGTGCTTGGGATCTGTAAATCAGTTTTTGACTGGTAACTTAAAAAAAAAATAATCAGAATAAACAGACCGTTTGGCTTATTACATGCTTGTAAGTGTATTTTAACTGAACTCACCTTGCAAAGTATGGGGCCTGTTACAATCTGGATGTTGCAGGAGAAAAGACAACCCTTTCCTTTTGGTTCAGTGTGTTGTATTTAGCTACAAAGTCGAACTGGAATATAAAATGAAAGTACGGTAGTTTATTGCCTCGTTTGGTTGGTATTGTACAAACACACTTTATTTCCAATGTTTGTTTTATTTTTTTATAAGTTTTAATTAGTGTTTTTCATAGAAATACTTTTCTCTATAGAGACAGTGCTGGTTCTACATTGCTGAAAGTAACTCAGATGTCAGTTATTATCTGTTCTCAAATTTTGTTTTTTATGTTCTGTTTCTTCAGGCTACCAATAATAGCTTTTTCACACAGTATCTAAAGTTGAAAGAGACAATTTAGTAAAATACTTTTTTTAGTATGACTTACTAAATACTAGTGCTCTAATCTGTTCATGTTCCACTGAATTTGTCAATAAAATATGGAATTCCCTGAGTCTGGAGCTACAAGAATGATCACATGCTTGTGAAATGAGGTAATTTGGGCTTATTTCGGCTGGCAAATTGATATCTTGGAGTATATCTCTTCTTCCTGAGGTTGTACAGGTAAATTCCTCAGAGTAAGGAACCAAACCTGGAAAATGGGGAAATCAACTAGAACAAATGATCTTACTTCCTTCAGTGAATACCCATTCAGTGTGACACTATATACATTCTATTTAAAATCCATTATGAAGCTGAGAAACCTTGATGCTTTCTGACTTTTTAAAAACAAATTTTCCACATCTCCTTCCAGTAGTTCTAGTCTAAAATAAAACTTACATTGTTTAAATGTTCTTTAAGTATGCTTTAAAAATATTGAAGATGTAAATTGGTCTGAGGTAGTATTATATCTGAGTAGAACAGTCTGATGGCATGCTTCTGAGGGATCATGTGAGGCTTTCTGCTCAGAGTTAATATTTAGTATTACAACTGTACTTTGGTGTTTTCTGCATTGGTAAAAATGACAACAAAAAATCGTTCTGTGGTCCTAGGTCCAGGACTTGCTTTGTCTGACTTTGGGGAAGGATGGCCCACAAAGTTATTAGATTGGGTAGCAGTGACAATATTTGTGTTCTATTTCATAAAATCTTAATAAAGGATTGATATTCTGATCTTGTTTTTATAATGGTGGATATATGACAAGACTGATGTTCACAAAGTTATGACTTGACTCTCTGAAACTGTTGAGACAATTACTTTAACTTGTGAGGTTTTTGTTTTGGTTTTGTTGTTGTTTTGTTTTTGTTTTTGTTTTTTTAAACAAGCTAACTGAGGTTTTGACAAAGTTATGAACCATCCAACTTGAGGCTGTAGCCAGCCACCTCGTGTGTGTGTGCGCGCGCACATGTTGTAGAATTGCCCAAGGGAGGGTAGTAACAGAAACAGTCCTTCTCTTGAAACATTTCTAAAAACATCCTCAGTAAGTTATATGTTTGGTTACTTTCAGCTATTTGAGTTCTGTCTGTATTGCTATATGTCATATTGGCTGCCTGTTGAACAGTAATTGAGCCACTTGTTTTTTTTTTTTTTTTTTAATAGCTGCTTTCCTCGGCTGCCTGAAGGACTTGCGCCTTCTGTGTGCACCTGGGTCTGTGCTGAAACAGTGAAGGCCTCTTTAATAATACTTGGGAGTTGCCTGTAATGGTAGATGGGAGGTGAAAACTAGGAGACGGTGGAAGCAGAACTTCTACCAGGCTGCGGATTTGACTCCTCAGTGGAGGAGGGTGGAGAGGGAAGTCAGTGACTGTAACCAAACTCTCCTCCTTCCTTGACTCCCTTGTCAACGCTGAGCTATCTATCCTCCTTCCTAGCTCCTATGTAACTGCTGGCACAGTTGTCTTTCTGGACAAGTGAGTTGTTTTGATTTGAGTTAGATAAAATACTTGTTTTAATTGTAGCTACTGTGTAACAGCAATTTGAGGTGACATGCAGTGTTAGTCTGTTTTAAAGAGCAGACTTTGAAAAAGTATTGTCCTTCCACAGGATTAAACTTTTTAACTAGTAAAGAGCTTTTAAATTATTAATGAAAGAGGCCTCCTTTCAATTTTAATGTTAAATATTTTTTCTAATGATTTCTTGTTAAGTAAGGTTTTGTTAAAACAGATAATAGGGTGACTTGTTATGAGTATATGGCTTTTATGTTAAACATCAAAAATGTATGTATATCCAAAAACTGGTAGCAATGTGCTCATAGATTTCAGACTTCTAAATAAGATGAAACAGGGAGGAATCGCAAACTTATAATATATACGATTATGTATTTTATTTTTTCAAATGTAAAACTGCTTGCAACTGAGTAGCTTTGTAGTTCTGTATAATGTGTCTGTACTTCTTCTTTAAAAGCATTTCTATACCTAGTCTTACTCGTGTTACAGCTGTCCAAAAGATAGATTACTGAATACAGTGACACTTGAGGATTTCGGACTGAAGCCTGAACTGAAAACAGTGCTGTCAAATGACCGAACTGGCGAAGTGTAATGGGCGTTCACACAAGCGGGCAGTATCCTTCTGTTGTCCCGATGTTTCCAGTAATGATCATAGTGTGTTCCTTATTTCTATGGCTTTTAAGAAAGAATTGTGGCTACCTGTCTGTGTTTTCATATTTGTTTAGGGTACTGTATTTTTGTATGTAAGATGTTACCTCTGTGATCCTGGAAAGAGCTTGAAACACTTAGCTTTCTTTTTCATTACCTTTTAAACTAGTATTGGATACTGAATGAGAGCAAAGCTAGATTTAAGTTACGTTAGAATCAGATTAATGAAGATCACTTGCTATTACCGCAGCTTTTGGCAGCAGGTTATTCAAAAGGAAAATGTAATTCATGTGCATTGCTGAAAGAAAGGCTGTGCCAAACTGTATAAATGCAAGAAACAAGGTGCATACTTAAAACAACTTTTCGGTATTATTTTGCTACTATGAAGGAGAGCACCATTTAATTAGAAACACGTGAATAAAAATGCTTAATGTGTACAGTGCAATTTAAACATAAATCAGAAATTGCAATCTGTAGCTGAAACAATATTCTTTCAATGTTACTCTCATTTATTTATTTTTTTAAAAAATTTAATTCCACAAAGTGGTGGATAATAGGGAAGTTTTTCAGACTGTACTGGTATGATGATTTAACAGAAAGCAAATACTCTAGCTTACAGTAGTCTGTAAAGGGAGAGCTGTACTCCTTGGCTACTGTACCACTCGCTTAGGAGCAACTCACTAATCTCATACTTGGTTGTTTTTCTGAAATTCAGTGACACTTTTATGCCAGCAGTGCTTAATTTTTTTCTTTAGAAGAAACTCTAAACTAAAGCAAAGCTTGGCTGAAACTCTTGTTCCAAAATGTTTCTCTGTTTTGATGATGGAAATTGAGTTTCCAGTCACAATTTTTTAAGAAAGAAAATTACATAGTTTAGTCCTTCTTTAACAACAATAAATAAATAACTGCTCTAAACATTGATACTTGAGTTGCAGTATTTGCACAAAAATAAGAGAAATAGAGCAGAAACAGCTGAGATCTACTGTTTTGTGTCGGCTACAGTTTTGTATGCATAAAGCTAGGGCAAGAAGAAAATCCTTTTCTCCTTCTCCTAAAAATAAAGTACTGATTTGGAACAGTGCCTTTTCACTCATTTGGCATATTGGGCTCTGTTAGGTGTGTCAAAGCAGCAATACCTTAGCTTAGTAATAGGAAGAACTGAGTCAAGTATTTGACATCATACTTTCCAGAAATTATTTGGTGTGGGATTTTTCTTTTAACCTATTTTGTGCTGATAGAAAGAATGTTCTTTATTATTGATGTGAAACTTGAAGGGAGGTAAGGCCATTGCTTATTACTTCAACTTCTTACCGAGAATAAGCTAACCATGGGTGGGTATAATATTGCTCTAGAGGTCCATTCTAGCAAAAAAAAAAAAATCAAAACAGTAAAGAGCATCTTGATATGTTGTGGGGAAAAAAATATGCTACTGGTGTTCAAGTAAATTTTCACTTTGCTTTGGATACTAACGCACAGAAAATAAGGTGAACTAAGGTAGCGTTATGAGTAACCAATACCGTGGCTTACAGAAGGTTACAGTGGGAAAATGAAAGATATTTTAAATTATTTCTATGGAGATAACCTTAGATATTTCTAGGTCTTCTAAGGTAAGATTTCAGTCTAGTTGTGATCACAGACTTTTGTGTAGTCCTCATTGAAGGTACTGAGAAAAGCTAACTTTTCTGAAAAACAAGATCTCATGTGTGCTCCAAATCTTGTAATTAAATCTTTTAATTTAGATAGGCTGGGCATCCTTTTATATAAGGGTAACTGGTAACTAGCCTTTGTTAACTGGAACTGTGTACTTAAACCCTCTGTTAAGATTCAGTTTAACTGCCACTAAAGCATGTTGGCAGACCTACTTTTTTAAGGGCTGTGAGAGTGCTTGCAAAGTTTTTGCTGTGGGACTGCATCCCTCAGTACAGGCAACTATGGGAGCTGAAGTCATCTTGTAGGCAGAACAAATGCTAGGCAAGGAGTGGATGTAAGTCTTGAATTCTGTCTGTTTGGAGAAAGGAAATCAGAAGCTCTGCTTATTTGCTTGATATTTTATGTTGCTTATAGCTCGCATGCGTTCAATTTTTATGAGGATTTGAGTAATGTATACTGAAAACTTCTGGGATGTGTCAAAGCAGCATCATAGCACGGTAGCGATACTGGCACTACCACTGTTGTGGACGCTGTGGTGGTGTTGCTTGGAGTTTTTGTGTTTTCAGTTCCATTGTAATATCTGACTGTTTACTACTTGAGGAAGAAAAGGCATCTGGTATAGAAAAAATATCTGACACTTTAATCTTTCTTGATTAATCTCTTAAAGGTAATGAGGCTTTCTAGGGCAGGGTAATCTGTGTAATACTGTTTTAGCTTTGTTTACAGCAGAAAGTAGACTATAAAGAGAAGTGATAAGAAATAGCATTGCAAATGTCAAAGATGTGAAACCATTCTGCGTGGGAGTAATCTGTATTCTTAAAACATAATTATCATGGAACCTGCTTTGCTAACCTGAGTTGGTTAGATACTGATGCAGTGATGATGGAGCCGGAACATGCCTCTCATGTGGGTTTTCATAGGTGTCATAAATATACTGTGGCCTGGGAGGGAAGTATGTAATTGGATTGTTTTGGTGCTTTGAAGTTGTATTGTGGCTTAATCTAGGAACCTATAATACTGAGGACAAGTAAACAAACATTCCACTTTCTACCTACAAGGAGTGAGGAAGTGACAAGTGGTATAGACGGGACCCCTTGTGAGGATTCTTTTGGTCAGAATTGTTAAATCTTGTGGGTATGTTGGCACAGTTGAGGGACTTGAGGGAAATTGGAATTTGTCATGTGCCTAGCAGCTTTCACTGTATAAATAAACAATATCAATTAAAGGCATTACTGCCTGAGTGAAGTCCTTGCAGCTTGGTTTCCTGTTTTTACTGGTCTATGGCATTCATCATATGTGCTATTCTTTATATTAACACTTTGTAAAATAAGAGCCTGTAATTAAATGAGATACTGTAATTTGGCTCTGTTCTCTTATGAAGGCATTTGAATGGCAGTTGGAGAGCAGATAGTATAACAGTATTCTGTGTCTACAGATTACTCTCAAATTTGTAAACATAGTTTTCCTTTTACACAGATAAAGAAAAATAGTTCAATTCAGTCAACTTCTGCTTGGCAGAAGAATTAAAAAAAAGAAACCATATCCCTCTAACCACTGTTTTAAAATTTAGAGAAGGTTATATCTTTTTTTAAAGTTGGAATTATTTGAAGTAAATAAAAAATGTGCTATTTGACATCAGAACTATTCTGTAGTAATGCATAAATACACAATAATGTATGTGCATACATTCAAACATGTACTCTGCAAGTTAATGTTTGCAATTTGATGTATTTTTCTGTTCTCACAGTTGTCATACTCTGATGGGAACAGCGAAGATCAGATACGTTGCGATCTGTAGACTGTCAGAAGATCATATCCAGGAACTTTCTCCAATTCTTCTAAATTCAATTTAATTGGAATAATGGTTATCTATGTTTTCTGGAGCAATAATTTGGAGAAGAGTTTAAATCTTGAAAGTGCAAACACACAAATTGCTAATGCTGTGTGGGTTGTTTGCAGTGACATTGGACGCTATCACTTTTCTCACTCTTTTTCCAATGTGTTTTGGTAAATATGATCCTCCTAAGTGGTATTATTTCAATGCGTACAAATATGTAGAAGAACTTCAGCATGAAACAGATCTGATTTATGTTCCGTGATGTAGATGATATACAGTGTAGCTGATTGATACCTGTGAAATTGGAGGCTTTTTGAAACTACTAGTGATAAAGAAAATGTATAGCTACTGTTATCTTTTCTACAGTGACTTACCTTTTTATGTAATGTGTTCTCAGTCTTACCTCAGGGTTACTTGAACTTGTTAGTTGTTTGTCTTCTGGTGGCTTCAATTCTACCTGTGGAACACATGAATTTGAGGTGTATTTGAAGCTAAAATGAGTCATCAAGAAGGCTTGTGATTTCCCTGCTGTGAAACAAGTGTTCTGACAAACTTCGGCACCTTAGGGATACTTTCTGCCTACTGAGTCTTGTGGTTACTTGAGCCTGTTTACACAGTGAATGCTGTAATTATTTTTCTTTCTAAGAGGGAGCTCATCCACCTGGATTCAAGCCCTCACATGTGTTGAATTTAAAAAGCGTTATTTGGCGTTATGCTAGATGTTATTAAAAGACAAACGGGAGGCAAGACTGGGGAACACAAAACGGTGGGCGGGTGAAAGATGGAAGCTATACTTGTTGTTTTTTTTTTTTTTACCAGGGAGGCAGTTCCAGAATATCCTTGAGGGAGGATGATAATAGATTAAATTTCAGCAAAATGAAGCACTTACCATTGCTAAGCTCACTGCCACTGTTATCTGAGGCCAAATGCAAGGTCCTGCACGTGGGTCAGGACAATTCCTGGTATCAGTACAGGCTGGAGGGTGAAGGGATTGAGAGCAGCCCTACTGAAAAGAACTTGGGGCTGCTGGTGGATGAGAAGCTCAACATGAGCCGGCAATGCGCCCTTGCAGCCCAGAAGGCCAACCGCATCCTGGGCTGCATGAAGAGGAGCGTGGCCAGCAGGTCGAGGGAGGTGATTCTGCCCCTCTACTCTGCCCTGGTGAGACCCCACCTGCAGCACGGCGTCCAGCTCTGGAGCCCCCAACATAAGAAGGATGTGGACCTGTTGGAGAGTGTCTAGAGGAGAGCCATGAAGATGATCAGAGGGCTGGAGCACCTCTCCTATGAGGACAGGCTGAGAGGGTTGGGGATGTTCAGCCTGGAGAAGAGGAGGCTCTGTAGGACCTTATAGTGGCCTTCCAGTACCTCAAGAGGGCTTATAAGAGGGATGCAGACAACTTTTTAGCAGGGCCTGTTGCGATAGGACAAGGGGTAATAGTTTTGAACTAAAATAGGGTAGATTTAGACTAGACAGAAGGAAGGAATTTTTTTTTTTTTTTTTTTAACGGTGAGGGTGGTGAGACACTGCGACAGGTTGCCCAGAGAGGTGGTTGATGCCCCATCCCTGTGAACGTTCAAGGCTGGGTTGGACAGGGCTCTGAGCAACCTGATCTAGTTGGAGATGTCCCTGCTCCTTGCAGGGGGGTTGGGGTAGATGACCTTTGAAGGTCCCTTCCAACCCAAACCATTCTGTGATTCTATTACCAAGACAGATGTTCTGTGTGATGTGGTGTAAGCTGTTTTTAATAATTTGAGTTTACCAGAGTAAACCCTGTACCAGAGTAGAAGAGAATAAGGAATTTTCACATGTATAGACTAGGTGTTGGTTTACCTTGTAGATCAAGTAAACTGAGGTGGCCGAGTAGTTTTAGAGGAGTATTTAGATTGCACCTCAAAACCAAATATATTTAATTCAAGACCTTACTCATAGGCAAGCATGTGAAGATTTAGGCAACACTATATAAGCTGATTTCCTTGCTAACAGTCTTCAATGCTTAAAAAAGCCGAAAAGATTGAGCTGAGACAGTATAGGCTACTTCTAAACTATATGAACAAATACCTTCCAGTTCTGCTTCCAGTATCGTTTTTTTTTTATAGCTGTGTCCTTTTTTTTTTTTTTTTTTTTTTTCTCTCTCCAGTCCAAGCCATACATATTTGACCGTGTATTCCAGTCAAACACATCACAGGAACAAGTATACAATGATTGTGCTAAAAAGATTGTCAAAGGTAAGGTGGAACAGCAACTTTAACCATAAGGAAATGTCTTCTATTAGTGTGAATTTCAGTTTTGAAAAGGGATACTTCTGTTGCTCCCTTTTACCTTCTGAATGTTTAATAAGAGCCAATGTGAATCATAGCAGTATAAAATTCTGGAGCTGAGCTGATAAACTATGTCAGTGCTTAACCTACTGTTTCAGTTGATTGCAACATTTGATAATGTGTACCTGTCATGTTTTGGTTTTTTTTCTGCAGTTCTCTGCAAAGGATTGCTTAAACTAATTTGTCAGATTCTTCTTTCCCCCTCAAACTTATTGGTGAAAACATCCTCCACTAGTTTGAAGGAATATGAGGAAAGGAAACTTAAGTCATGTGTATGCTACAGATCTTTTATGGCTTGTTTATTTAATACAGAGTTCAAGGAGGATTTTTTTATAATGTGATTTTTTTAGCTTCACAATTAAAATTTTAAATGTGAGTTATTGCTGTGCCTGTGAGGGTGTACAGTTTCTGCAAATGTGAATTGTCAGAATTGGCACAGTAACTTCAGAAAATCAAGTCTTATCCCAAAGCTATACCACAGTAAGTTGTTGTAGTAAGCAATTAGCTAGTTTCCTGAAAATAAAATTGATTACTCTCTTGAGGAGATCAGTAATAAGTTCTAATTGACACAACTTTCAAAGCAACTTTAACAAAGCCTTGTGAGAAACCCCTGAAATACCAACTGTTGGTGACAAGAGAAGGTTGGGTAAATGTAGGGTTGTTTTTTTATTATTAGACAAGTGAATTGCTGCAGAAAATCCATGCTGTTGCAAGTATTTAACTTTTTAATGTGTTAAGTAGTAATCAGAAGTTTGCTCCTTAGAAAACTGGAGTTAACTAAGAATTGTAATGCTGCCCCTTTCCTCCATCTGAAAATCTAATTTGTTTCTCCGTGGCGCATTTCTAAGCTGTGCGATGTCATGTGGCAAATGATCTCTAGTAGTGCATGATGGGGTGGCAAAGACTTCTGCATTTGGAGCATCTCATGCTTGTTTTTGGAAAATAAAAGTTTGCTTGCAGGATGTGATTTTGCAGTAACTGACGTGTAAACAAACCAATTTACCAGCTCCTCACCCTTCAATCTAAAATTTTGACTGAGTTAATTCATAATTTGAAATATAAGCTTACAGCCAAAGAGTAAGATGCTTGAAAGTTATGACATAGCCGACTCTCTTCGCGGCTGGGCAATTAAACTTTCCTGAAGGCAGAAGGCGTTATAGTGATCTTGTGTGTGGTTTCTTCTTCTGAGTTATTAAAGACTGTTCAGCCTGGCAATTGTTCTCAATTTCCATTTTGTTTGTGACTCTGAGGTCCTGATTTTTTGGTTGATGAGACAGATGCATCCAATACAGTAAACTTCTAAAGTGCAGTTGATGTTGACTTAATGCATTGAAAGGGGTAGGGAGGAACACCCTCCTCTCCCTCCCTCCAACTCTAGCACAGAGTTCCCAAACATGGAATGATTTAACTTACTGAATATTTTAGAAACTGCTTGCTTGCCTTCTATTTCATTTGACTTTGCTTTAGAAGAAGGAAGTGGACCCTAATGAAAATACTCTTTCCCTTTAGATGTACTTGAGGGATACAATGGTACCATATTTGCTTATGGGCAAACATCGTCTGGAAAAACACACACTATGGAAGTAAGAAATCTTAAAATAATTTTCCTCTTCATGACACTGTCACCTCTTTTCCTCCTAATAGTCTTATGTTTCTAGAAATAAGATACCTGCTTTCATCTTGCAATTTTAATTTTCTTTCCCTTTCTCTTGGAGCATTTTGATACCTAAAATGGGTTTTTGGGACTGAGAACGGCAATTATTGTATTTTTTCAGCCTTCAGTAGTAGCATGAGAAACACAAGAATAATGTTAATAGTACGTTTTCACTTTTAGTAGTTTGGGAGATTTCTGATTATGTTCTTTTCAATCCTGGCAAATGCTTGGCCTAAATGGATGGTCAAGACTTTTCTTTTTCAATAAAATAAGTGCATCGTAACCTGTCAGCATTTTAAAACTAATTTGTTTAACCGTTTGTTTTGCCTTCGCATACTGTTTGTGATGTTGGATTCATATGAATGTTTCATTTTATTGTATCTTTTTCTAATAAGGGGAAGCTTCACGACCCAGATGGAATGGGTATTATTCCAAGAATAGTGCAAGATATTTTTAATTATATTTACTCTATGGATGAGAATCTTGAGTTTCATATTAAGGTACACTTTTCTTCATTGTTACTTATTTAATCTATATTAAAAATGGAAGTAGTCTATGGTTAAACATATGTTCTGTGTCTGTTTCACCTGTAACCTGGAAAATCTAAATGTGAGTTATTTCCTAAGTAAATGACTATTCTTAAAGAAGAATTATGTTAACACTTTAATCTTGTTTTCATTAAACATTGATGGTAGCTATCCTGATAGCCTATGGCACTGCTGATAGTGCTTGAAGCTTTTGATCAAAATAGTTTCATCTTAAAGGTGTATTTTAGTTCACCCTTAAGGACTTGAACTAGATGTGGTGTTATGTGGGAGGTCATAATAATCATGCTGGATCATTCTGATGGAAAAGCATTTCTGCTTTCTTACGCTCTATCTTTATTCCCCTTCCCATTTCTAGGTGTCATATTTTGAAATATACTTGGATAAAATAAGGGACCTTTTGGATGGTAAGCCTTTTGTTTATACTGAGCATAGAAAGTAAATTGTTCTAGAGAAAGATATAAAAAAATCCAAACCCCTCGTCATGATACGAAGATAGGTGTGCAGTATGCTAATAACCTATACATGATAAGGATACATCAAAATGGGAAAGCATGGAGCTAATCTGTATAATATTACTAAGGCTGCGGTAGTGTTTCTTTCATGCATAGTAAGTTTTTATAAAGTGTTGCTGAGAAATAGTATTTATGATTCAGACGTGCATTATACACAGCTCATTAATTTTGCAAAGAAATCATACATACCTTAGCTTTAGAACTTTTTATCTTCCAGTTTCAAAGACCAATCTTTCTGTTCATGAGGACAAAAATAGAGTTCCATATGTAAAGGTGAGCACCAGTCTGATATGTTTTCATCTTGCACTCCTCTAGAGTACACCATTTACTTCTAGCTTGTTGATGTGGTGGGTTTTTGCCTTTTTTTTTTTTTAAAAGGGTTGCACAGAGCGTTTTGTATGTAGTCCAGAAGAAGTTATGGATACTATAGATGAAGGAAAATCAAACCGACATGTAGCAGTTACAAGTAAGTATTATCTTTTGTCTCCATTTAGTGCTTTATCAATTTACTTCTGCTATGCCTTAAAAAGTAGGGAAGACAAAAATAGCTAACTAAATAATTCAGATTTTTGAAAGGGTCCAGTATAAGCAGTGTCAGCATGTCTTTTAGAAGCAAGTATTTAAATTCATTTCTCATTAGATGCTGTTACTTAGACTTGGATTGAAAGGAGAAAGTCATCAGTGAGGAGCTCTGAATCATTGGAGAAAAAGGTGTAGTTCTGTGTTAGGAACAGTGCAAAATCCCATTTTGTGGAATTTGTTTAAAGGAACCTATGAATCTATAAGTAAGGCACTATGGCTCGTCTACAGTTTGGCCGTTCTGTTGCATATTCTAGGAGAAGCTGATCAGAATATATATTCAGACATGCTGCAGATCTAAGCAGCATCCCAATATGCTAAGCTTTTTGGCCTGTGGCATGCAACTGAGTTGCAAGGAGCCATGTCATAGGTCTCTGAATTCCAACAAGAAGCAGGACTAGGAAGTGACAGATGGGTTAAAAAAAAAAGAGATGAGGGAAGATGAGGTGGATACAAAATAATGCTTCAGTTCTTTGCAGCTGAAGTGACTGTCAGAAATCTTTGAGATCCAATTTGAGGGCGAGATTCACAATCCTTCTGTGTCTAGTTCTTTATTCAGGAAAAGAAAGAACATAGAGTCATTAAGAAAAGAGTTTTCTTCCTACTTCTTTGGTTCATGATTGAAAATTAAAAAAATATGTTTCTTTTAAGGAGTGACTCAGTCATTCAGCGACTCCTCCACTTCCACTTCATTGGTCCTAGGTAGTAAGGTTTTGAAGTGGGGACCAGACTAAGTAACAGAGAAATAGCAGGGATTTGGATAGAGGGATATTATTTTACGTTGAACTGCTTCTGTGGCATCAATAAGTTGTCCTTTTAGGTCTGTGAGGGATTTATCATAAAAGGAAGAAGAAATAGGGAGATGTTCTCATTCAGATTACAGTCAGCTTAAATTTTGTTAATGAATTAAAATCATTATTTAAATTCAGTAAGTCTTGTTTATTCTGCATGTTTCACAGGAGAGGAGACAGTAGTATTTAAATGAGAAAGAGCAGAAAGGTTATGGCCATTTAGTTCAGATTTTCACAAAAGGATAAAATGCGATACATGTAAACCTACAGGAAAGAAAAATAGCTTCTGATATCAGAATGTAAATGTGCTTTCTGTTCTAATAAAGAAAATTAAAAGTGTGAAATACATAGTTGACAGGCTAGCAAATCTTATCAGTGAGCTTATGTGATATTAATAGAAGCCCAGAGGAGACTGGATCTTTATTATTCAATTAGACAATACTATTGGTTTTGCTGCCTCTAGTTTTATTGTCGTTGAGAGATTACTCTATACAGTTTCATTAGATTTAGATCTGTCACTTCATTGTGAGAAGATACTGTTTTGTTAAGTTAGTTTGGTTGTACAAATATTTTTGACAATTTATATATTTTGAATTCTAGATATGAATGAACACAGCTCTCGAAGTCATAGTATTTTTCTTATTAATGTAAAACAAGAGAATACTCAAACAGAACAGAAACTAAGTGGAAAACTTTACCTTGTGGACTTGGCAGGTAGTGAAAAGGTAATTCTAAATTTCTTTTTCTGTTCTGAAAAGTTCTGGTTATTCTTTACAATCAAATATTTTACATTAATGTAATACCGATTGTTCAGTTGGCATCTCTGAGATGTTTTAATTTTGACTTTGAAATGTGATTTCTGAATCGTAGCATGGGTTGGCTATTAGATACTACTTCTTTTAGATGATATGTATTTCTGCAGTGAGGGTTTGTAACTATGGAATAGGGTGGGGAAATGGGATAGAGTTCAGTCTCGGTGTCTGTGAGAGCAAAAACCTGTACAGGTGTATTGGCTAGCCAGGTACTGGAATAGAAAGAATTTTATGGATGTGGAGCATCTGAATTTTCTTATGTAGTGGTACCAAGCTTCATAATTTCAAATTCTGATTGTTTAAAATGACAGCTTGGTTTCCTGTGTCAGTGGCTTAAAGCAGGGGAGGAGATATGTACCATTTTGCTTATTCTGTATCACTTCTTAAAGACTCTAATTAGCCTTTTAAGAGCTGGATTTTTTACATTTTTTCATGTTTCTTTCTGAGTTTATCCCCATCTTTGTCTCCAGCTTTTTTTTTCAGTCCTTTCTGCTTGCTGTTGTCTTTCCTCATGTCATTGTTCTGTGGCCTTACTGTTGTCTCTGATCTTTTGTTTATTCTGAAATGTGTTTCTTAGTAATGGTCTTTTTTCTTTTTTAATGAGTGCAACTGGAAGCATTAAAGTGAGAACAAAAGGGCTGGGTTGCAGGTCTCCTTTCTCTGTAGTTTTGTTTCTTTCACTGTTTATTGCAAACTTTGCTTCTGTGCTTCTCGCAAGACTTTTGGAAATACGTTAGATTTTTCTGATGGCTTGTCTTGGGTTGGTTTAAACATAGGCAAATAGAATTACTTAGTTGTAGTCATGATCACAGCTTGGTGATAAGAACAGTAAAGGGAGGGTTATAGAACTGTAAGTCAAATTCTACTGTTGAGGCAGAAGAGCTAAGGTAAATAGAATGGTGTCAGGGTAGATTATTTTTCACATTTCTGCTGATATCTACCTAAGTTCCTAGAGCACTCCTGTAGGTCAGACTCAGCCTCTAAAATCTGTTCTCATGAATTCTTGCTAACAAAAACACTGCTGTATTTTCTGGAGGAGGGAGTGTGGTATGGGGGTTTTTGTTTGTTTTAAGGAGGACCTCTGAACAAGCTATTCATAATGCTTATTTCCTTTTACTTCAAGGAATGCAAACTTTTTGACAAACTTCAAACAACTTTTGAACTTGTTTATTGACAGATGCTTTTAACTATACATTTATCTTCTATGAAAAGGTGTACTTTGCAGGGAAAATACACATTTCAGTTAAAATCAGAAAAAAATTTCAAACAATGAGTTTTGAATGAAAAAATTGATGGTGAAGCAGGGAAAGAGTCTGAGGAGCAGTTTGCTTATTCTAATCTGACTTTCTTATGAGTATTTCATAAAGTCAGGGAGACAAACTTAACAGCGGGAAGATTACTCAAGTCTTACATAAAATACCAAAGGTGTCTTTTGAAGATGCATTTAGTAATTTACTGAAATATTGTATAGGTTAGTAAAACTGGAGCGGAAGGTGCTGTGCTGGATGAGGCCAAGAACATCAACAAGTCTTTGTCTGCCCTTGGAAATGTAATCTCCGCTTTGGCTGAAAGCAGTGTAAGTGTTCTCTTTTGTATTTTTATACTTAAGCTTAAAGGCTTGCATTTCTGAACATGGTATTATGCAGGAATTCTTTACTGATCTCAGTGATATGTATGGAATCTTCTAAACTAATCCAGTTGCATCAATGCATTGCAAATGGCTGTTACTCTTGTACTGCGTTGACACTGATGATTACTAAAGTTACATTTAGGACCTATACGAAGGACCTAGGCATCATACTGAAAGTTTTCTTGTACTCTAAAAGTAACCAAACATAAAAGTACCATTTTATGTCATCCCATGCATGTTCAGTCTTACAATTTATGAATTAAAAGTAGAATTTCATGTCTTACTAATGAAGTTTTACTTAGCAAAAGTGTAGCTCTTATGTCAACAAATTAAATAGTGTGTCTGAAAAACTGTGACTGATTCATTTAATAATTTTCTTGGTAGACTTACGTTCCATATCGTGATAGCAAAATGACCAGAATCCTTCAAGATTCACTGGGGGGTAATTGCAGAACCACTATTGTTATTTGCTGTTCTCCATCTTCATACAATGAATCTGAAACTAAATCTACTCTTCTGTTTGGCCAAAGGTGAGTAAATGACTTAATACTCTTACTATGCTCAGAAATAAATGCAGAGTGAGAAATAAATTACTCTGTTAAGATTCCTGAATCAAACTAATAAGAATGTTTACTTTCTTCCTGTAATTTTTCAGTGCACACATGGCAAAGTGTTGTAATCTGTCTTATCTCATATTATATAAAAAAAACCCACCTTAATGTGGGCAAAATCCTGAAGACTCTATTTCCAGGAGGACAGCATATAGTTTGGTTCAAAATGTGATTTAACATATAGTCTTGGAGGGTAATTAATACTCCTTTCCCTCCCCTCTCCCCCACCCCCTAAAGTGGAAGGGAGGGAGGAAAGAGTTCTCTGTTAAGCTGAATCCTTTATTTGCTGGGAGAGCTGGTCCTCTGAGAGCCTGTCCATGTCTTTGGATGAGATTTGCCTGAATGAATGCAGACAATCATTTCTGAACTTCATAGCTTGTACACCTTTTTGGATAACGGAGATCTAATAACTGGATTTTTAGGTTGAAATGCACTGTTTTTTAAATAAGCTAGATGGTTTACACCCTAAAAGTATTATGCCCTCCATTGGATAAATGTTTGTTAGGTGTGGTCAATGCTACCCTTTGCTCAAAGCTGTGACTACTATCCTGACTCAGATTCTTTCAGGTGGAAGTATGCAGCTGAATTTTTCCATCTTGACTAGCTTGAGATTTTTCCAGCCTTCCCAAAGTTTATTGCATTGTTCTGTCCTTTAACTTCTGTATTAATCCAATTGAAAGAAGAGTAAGTTGACAGGGAGTAGAAATAAGCTTTTGGAAGAGATGAGAGTGTTTATACTTTCACCAGTGATACGTAGAAATTTTATTTAATAGGTTTTAATTCCTGTATTCAACAATGAAGTTTCAGAGTTTTTTACTCTTTCTATGTAGAGCAAAGACCATTAAGAACACAGTCTGCGTCAACGTGGAGCTAACTGCAGAACAGTGGAAGAAAAAGTATGAGAAGGAAAAAGAGAAAAACAAGACTCTGCGTAACACCATACAGTGGCTAGAAAATGAACTGAACAGATGGCGGAACGGTAAGAAGCAATTATATTTTTGTTCTGCAAACTTTAGGCAAGGCAACAGACATTGAATTGCTCTTCAGGATACCAGAAATAACTAAGAGCACTATGCAAGAGAATATCCTAGCTTTAATATTCTTGCTACGAATTTGACCTTGTAACTTTGCATTTTTCACTGCATTGTAACTGGAACAACTTCTAATAATCACATAATGGCAAAAAAAGTCTGAACGTATATTGGTGTTAAGCTCTTCAACACTTGATTTACTAGCAGAGCTAGAGTTAAATACATTCTAAAAATTTTACTTTGAGGGAGAACAAATAGTTTTAATTGTAAATGCAGAAATGGAGTGAAATATTTCCTCTGGTTTGATTTTCTAATTCAAATAAATATCACAAGATTTTGTCCTCATTTAAAACTCCAACATATGTTAATAGGCACAAAAACCTACCCAAAACCCAAAGTTGCTGCCAGTACAGAATACGTGCCCGTTCTTTCTTCCTGCATAATTAACTTCTTATCAACTGAAGAGTCTGGCAAAATGCAAGTTAAATATGAAGCCTTAAATTCAGGAAAGGAGAAACATAGGTTATACTTACAGATGTATTCTGGAGTTTGGCAGCTATAGAAGATGATTTTGCAATCTTGTAGACAACTGCACCATATCCTGATGTAAATCTGAGGAAAAATTGACTCCCTTAAATAAGTTTAGTAGGATATAATTTTTTTGAAATCTTTTATAGAAATGGTATGAGGCCACACCTGAAATATTAAGTATAGTTCTGCCAGAATATTGACACAAGATACCGGAATGTTGGAAAGAACCTTCCAAGGACTGCATAAAATCTTTCGTAATAAGACGCTAAGGAATTTAGTTTACCAGAGAAGTGTGTTGATTAGCATGTGGTATGTTTTCAGTGTGAACTTAGTGTTCTCATCCGAAGAGGCTTAATGAACGTAGAAGGATAAAAGTGTAACTGAAAAAAATATTTTAAACCAGAAGCAAAGCAATTTAAAAGTAAATATGGCTACCTAGCAAAACAGACAGCCAAGGGAAAAGAAAGGAATTCCTATCTTCAGGGCTAGTTAAGTGCCTTTCTAGAAGATAAGGTTTGATGTGAGATTTGGAGCTCATAGCAGAGTAACAGGGTGAAATATCCTGTGGTAAGCAGGAGATAGTATGGATGATCTAGTGGTCGTTTTTTTTACCATGGAATCATGTGAACTTGATTACTTAGTAACAGAGGAGCAGTACTATTAGTAGGGAGTATGTAATACTTCTCAAAGTGAAGATACTTCATGTCTGACTGTACTAAAACTAAGTATATTCTTTAAGGGGAGACTGTACCAGTGGATGAACAGTTTGATAAGGAGAAGGCCAACTTAGAAGCTTTTGCAGTGGACAAGGATATTGCTGTTATTAATGATAAACCAGCTACCACAATTGGAGTAACTGGCAATTTCACTGATGCTGAGAGAAGAAAATGTGAGGAAGAAATTGCCAAACTATACAAACAACTGGATGACAAGGTATGCCATTCTTATTTGATGTGAGACCTGTTGGAAATATATCTTGAACTATATTATGTAATATTTAATTTGTCAGTCTTCACTTGTTAGTACAGCTTGATAAGTATTTTCCAGGAGTGTCTACTCTAATTCCAAAGCTCTAATTAAGAGAAATCAAAATTGCCTTATCTTATGCTAAGTAAGTATCTTTTCTCGGTTGCTCTTCTTCCTTTGCTGAAACTACTGAAAAAACGTCCTGAAAACTAAAGTATCAGTACATAGGAAAAAAGATTAAAATTAAAGTTAGGAAGAACAAGAATCTTGAACAATGTTTCTACTTTCTGGGTATAAAACATTCCTAGCTGGTTGTTTGGAATAATACTGTACCAGGAAAAGGAAAATAATGAGAAAGCAGGAAAATTAGTAATTTGAAGATAGCAGTTTTTTCATTTCATGTTATGCATATTTTATTTGAACAGAATTTTAAATTTAAGCAGTAGTACTAAATTTGGAGAGGAAAAAAGATCTTGGAATTAAATCTAAATTGTTTCTTGGAAGTTAGAACAACTTGGAAATGACTTGCAAAAGCACAGGTGTAAGAGTTTTGTCTTTGAAGCCTGGTGTTTTACACATACATGCCAGGTTAAAAGCCTAATGGATCAGCCAGTTAAATTAACTTTTTTTTTTTTTTTTTTACTTTTATTGCTTTCAGTTGTGCTGTTGTCTCAGAATATGGAAAAGTTAGATGCCTAACATATACTGTCTTTTTTTATTATTTTTCCTGAGTGGTATTTGTCAGTTTATTGAATACAGTCTTATTTCAACTGCAGGATGAAGAAATTAATCAGCAGAGCCAACTAGTAGAAAAACTGAAAACACAAATGTTGGATCAGGAAGAGGTGAGTTTTGCTGTTGCATCTTTATTCTATTTTTGTTTGTCTTTCCTTTAAAGAAATGGGAGATGTTTTGAATAGGTCACAGATTCTAGGAAGTAGAATGATGGCTTATGACTGTACAATAGTTCTCTCTTATTCCTTATCTTCAATGTTCTGTGTATTCATTCCCCCCATTTACACTGTGGCAGTGGCTAAACTTAAACCAGTTTACTTGAACCTTAAGTATCCATGAAGATTGAAGGAATTTAAATATTTTATGCAAAGATATTAGCAGTTTTTTTTCCTCATGCAGTTAGCAGTTTGTTAAAACTGAAGATATCTTGATTTACTGTAAAAAATCTGTTTTAACGTATAATTTTGGTCAGTTGCTGTACAGAGAGAGAAGGGTGAGGAGGGAAATGTAATGGTCCATAATGAAAAATGAAGTATCTACGTGTTACTGAAGACCATACTTGCTAAAATATTTACATTATTTGTATGCACATGATAACAGTAATGTAACTTAAATGAGTAACTTACCTATTAATAATGAAATTGTTAATTTTATTTAACCAAGAGATTAGAAAAAAATAGTTCTATATAGCGCAAAGATGAAAAAAATTATGATCTTTCTGTACACAGCAAGAAGGAATGGGTTGAGGACTTAGGAAGTTTGAGCTACTGTTTAATATTATTTAAATAAATAACTCTACCTCTTTAGTAGCCTTTCACTTTGCCTAGTTATTCTTCAGCAGCTAACAGTGTTAAAGTGCTGGGAGTTTAGTCCCTAGCCTGTTAACCATTTCAGACTTGTGAGCATTTAGTGGCTTTTTGAGAACTTGGCAATATTCTGTGTGCATTTCCAGTTGCTGTCCTTATGTGTCTTGATTTGTATTCAGTTCCATTTTGAAAATACTTCAAAAGCTAAAGACCTGTAGATATAGATGATAAATTTAATTGTTCATTAGGCTCTCACTGTACCTGTCCTTGACATCCTTATTGCATGATGCTAGACACTAAAAATGTAGATATAAGCTATTAGAGTAGCTAAAAGCATTAATAAGATTCAACTTCTATGTGGAATTTTCTTGATGATTGTTGTTGTAATTTTAAATAAATCTCTATCAATGTTGCAGCTTCTAGCATCAACCAGACGGGACCAAGACAACCTGCAAGCAGAGCTGAATCGCCTTCAGGCTGAAAATGATGCCTCTAAAGAGGAAGTGAAGGAGGTGCTACAAGCCCTTGAAGAATTAGCTGTCAATTATGATCAGAAGTCTCAGGAAGTAGAAGATAAGGCAAAGGAATACGAACTGCTTAGTGATGAACTCAATCAAAAATCGGTATGAAATTGGGATAAGAAATTACTGACAGTCTTCAGTGTAACTTTTCTTACCTGTATTTCTTGCTTGAAGTCATTTAAAGTTTTTTTTTCAGAAGGGAAAGTCTAGGACTTCTTTACTTCTAGCAAAGGATGATTTTTCTAAAACCAGTAAACTTCAGAGAAATGCATAGTGAATATTGACTGTGATTGCTCTCATCTTTTTAGTACCTATGGCATTTTACCAGCTGAAGAATGTTCAGAAAAATACTAATGTCAGAAGTTAATACTTTCATTACATGCTGGTGCAGTTGTGGTAATCCTCACTTAAGAATCTGCTCCTTCCAATCTTGAAACTGCAGTGAGCATACTGCAGCTTTTCTTTTACAGCACGTAAATATAACTTGTCTTGATGCCTTCAAAAATAGGCAGTTTATTTTACTTTTTGAATACTGATGACACATTCCAAAAGATCACCCTGGTTAAAATACAAATGCAGCATCGGTCCCACAAGATTAATACCATATGCATCGTCTCATATCTGTGCAGTTTCTGAACTGACTGACAGTTTTGTTAGCCAATTATTAAGCAGACTTCAATCAGTTTTAAGAAGTTTATACTCTACTCACTGTCCTAAAATTGTAAGTACTGGAAAGGATGAGCATGTTTGCTGGCACTGCAGACAGAATATGCGATGGTCTGTCTCATTCTTCTCTGTTCTTGAAGATGAAAACTGAGTGGGTATGGATTTTCAAGGGAGTGTGTTTTTCAGTTGGTAAGATTTGACTGGATAGAAGTTTAAAGAGAAGTTTCATGATGCTGTGAACATCAGTTTTAATGACAGTGTTCCAAGTACTCTGAGCTAAGTAATCCTTATTATAACTTACATCACTTGAAGGTCAGCTGAAAGTTGGATGATTTCTAGTCTTCCTGTTATGAGCAGCATTTAAAATTTGGTGGAATAGGCTATCTGTAAGTCTGTATGATTCTGAAGCATGTGATTTGGGTTTTTCTCAGGGGGTTTTGTTTGCCTTTTTGTTTTAATTAGTTTATAGATAGTCAAGTTTTTAAATATTATAACTAATGTCTATTGAATGTCATGAGTAACTCACCCACAAGAAAGCAACAACTGTTCTGAGATGTAGTACAATTTAGACATTTCAGTGTTCTCTGTCTGTCGCGGCTAACCCATATAGTAACCATCCTTTGGCATCACTGGCTGAAACTTTCCTGCTGTAAAACTTCAGCAGGCAACTTTTGGTATGCAGGCTGCTGAGCTGCAGCCATTACAACCACAGCTACTCAAACTAGCTGAAAAACTGCTCTAGAGTAAGCGTAGTGCCTGCGAACTCTCGGAACTGGGTGCCATTTTTCGGTTTGCAAGTAGGAAAGAGTTAAGAGCTCTGCAGGCAAAGCTGAAATTATTTTCCTTTAGCAAAATATGGTGAAAGGTGTTAGACCTACTATACATGTACCTTTTTGCTGTGATACCTAACTGTATATAACTCTGAATGCCATTTAACAATGTTTACTTGAATTTTGTTGCAGAGTTATAAGATCGTATTTTGAGAGCTGAAGGCCTCTGTCCCCAGTACTTTACATTTCTTCCAGAAGAAACACTGTCACTCTAGGACTTCTAAATTTTTACTTTATGGTATATTCACATAGATTGATACCAATCTGATTTTAGACATAAAAATAGGATATTTCAGAAGGCAACCACATGTTGCTGTACTTAAATAAATATTATTAGACTAGTTCTAAAAACAAGAGTGTGGGGGTTTTTTTGTTGTTTTTTTTGTTGTTTTTTTTATTAAAGTGTAATTTCTTTTACTGTAGGTCACTCTAGCCAGTATAGATGCAGAGCTTCAGAAACTTAAAGAAATGACCAACCATCAGAAGAAGCGAGCAACAGAAATGATGGCCTCCCTACTAAAAGATCTTGCAGAGATAGGAATTGCGGTAGGAAATAATGATGTCAAGGTAAGGATTAGTCAGTGCAATTTTTAATGCCATGTGTTACATATATTGTGGATATTTGTGGTCAGTTTTCTTAGTGTGGTAAAAATAACCACCACAGGAAGCCTCATGTATATTAATAATTTGGCATAAGCTTATCCATTGCTTTTTATGTGACTAAATC
>WHYT01016521.1:279016-290745 GCA_009806455.1 Tetrax tetrax | reverse complement strand
TCTGCAACAAACTGTATTTCCCTCTTCAAGTGACTCATTACCTTTGTGCAAACATATAAATAATCAGAAAATGTAAAAAAAAAAAAAACCAAACAAAACCACAAACAAAACAAACAAACAAACAAAAAAACCCCCACCAAAACAAAAACACCCCAAGAAAAAAAAAACCAAACCAAACCCAAAAGTTATATTGTGGTGTTTAAGTGCTATTGATTATCAGTTGAGGTGGGGGATGTGTGTTGGGCACTAAGTTGCTCCAGCTCATCTTTAGTTCTGTTTTGTTATTTGAGCTTTCTAAATATGTCATTCCACACTTTTCAGCAGCCTGAGGGAACTGGCATGATCGATGAAGAATTCACAGTTGCGAGACTGTACATTAGTAAAATGAAATCAGAAGTAAAAACAATGGTAAAACGTTGCAAACAATTAGAAGGCACACAAGCTGAAAGCAATAAGAAAATGGAAGAAAATGAAAAGGAGTTGGCTGCCTGCCAGCTCCGCATCTCACAGGTAACTGTTTCTTTACAGTGTACTTCCTAAATGTTCTTTTGAATTCATTAACTTGCTGGGGGGAAAAAAAGTTGCTTTTTCTTTTTGACACCTAATGAAGTACATTGTGATCGAACAGCTGCAAGACTCAGCTGTATCCTCGATACTCTTTTCAGTTTGGATGCTTCTCTGTAATTGTGTGACAGGATATCAGAACTTCTGTAATATGTCTGTAGCCTGATAATGCTTTTGTAGCACTTATGTTAAATACTGGGATCCATACGTTCTCCGTCGCAGGATCCTTTACCAATACAAGTCTTACAGAAGTAGTGGCTAGCGAGCGCTCTGCCTGCTAACGCAGCATGTTGGAAATGGGAGAGGTAGCAATAGCACAGTAACATGACAGTAGGCTTGCATGGCAGGTTAAGTTTGCTTCTAATATGAGAAAGGCCATTTTAATGCAATTGTTGGAGAATATCACTAATGTGACGTCTAGCACTTACGAAAATTGTGATGTACATATGCAAATTAATTTTTCTGTATTTTGTTTTACGTACTGATGAACATCTTTTTCTCCCCCCTCCCCCCCCCAAAATCGGGAGACACATATTTCAGTGCAGTCTTCTAAATGCAGTGAACCTGTCTTGCCTCTGATAGTATTTAATATTCAAAACATCTGTTCTCCAAGGCAAAAATGTATGTTATTCCAATCCACAATAAAGACGTTGTCTTACAGGCTACATTACAGATCTACTTGAGTAGATATTCATATTCTTCTTCTTAGTTTAGTTTGCACTGTTTTTGTTTTGAGATCAGGTTATGTGTTTTAAAATAAGTATAAACTGTTGATGCAGATGTAATTCTGTGATAGCTAGTTCCAAAGTAAATGAATCTTTCCATTCTACAAGCATGAAGCCAAGATCAAGTCTTTGACTGAATATCTTCAGAACGTGGAACAAAAAAAGAGACAACTGGAAGAGTCTGTGGATTCCCTTAATGAAGAATTAGTTCAACTCCGAGCACAGGGTAGGAATTGCCTCCCTAAACCCCACCCACCACCACTTAAAGTATATAGCAATAAATGGGAAATTGTTCAGGTCTATTTAGGTTGAAGGGCAGAGCTGTAGAATGGCTTTTTGCTACTCAACATGTAGAATGAACAGGAAAGCACGGTTGCTGTCTGAAAGAACTGCTATGGATAGGATTAAATTAAAGATGTTACTGATTTAATTTATCTTTGTGGTGGGGAGGAACATTTTCCAAATTCTAAGGTGGGAATATATTGGGTAGGGAAGAGGGAATTAGCTCTGTTGTCCTCATGATCGCCACGTTACCTGGCTAAAATGTATTTTCTGTCATCTATCCCTCTCTTCCTTCTAGAAAAAGTGCATGAGATGGAGAAAGAGCACTTAAATAAGGTTCAAACTGCAAATGAAGTCAAGGTAAATGAATTTCTTTTTTTTTTTTTTTTTTTTTTTTAAAAGTAAAGTATGGCAACTTCTTGAAGTGTATAATAAATACTGTTTTTTTCTAATAGCAAGCTGTGGAACAGCAAATTCAGAGCCATCGTGAAACGCATCAGAAACAAATCAGTAGCCTAAGAGATGAAGTTGATGCAAAGGAGAAACTTATCACTGAACTTCAAGAGTAAGTAATTGTCATTATTTTAGTAGTGTCTCTGGACTGTGTGAGTATAGAAGCGCAGTATGGTGGGAAGCAAACGGTAGGAGTTTTCTCCAGCAGTGTCTTTTTAACTTGTGTTGCTTTGCTGAATGTCTGAATGTCCTGTCTGACAGGTTGGGTTGATATAATATTTACTTTCTGTGTTCAGCCAAAACCAGAAGATGATGCTTGAACAGGAACGTCTTAGAGTTGAGCATGAGAAATTGAAAGCGACTGATCAGGAGAAAAGTAGAAAACTGCATGAACTTACGTAAGTGATGATAATGGTGCATAAAACAAATGTGTGTAGGAACACTTAAGTTTTAAAAACTAGTGATGTAATGAGATGAAATGGCTCTCGCTGTACATGCCTAATAGAGAGGCTCCAGAAATTACTGAACTTAACCTTTTAAAAAACTTTTGTACTGCCTTAATATTTAAAATTGCCCTTCCCTTGGTTCTTGTGCGATTTAACCAGTTAGGTGGTTCTGTTCTGTGAACTAGAGACTGAAAAGTTAATAAAAAAATGAGAATTTAATTCTTCTGGCAGATAAGTATCCAAGGGTCAAGCTGAAAAACAGATCTCAACTTCTATAATTCTGACTGTAATCTCCTGGAAATGTTTCTAGGGTATCAATAGCAACCCCTTTCTGGCATAGATGAGTTTCTTTACAGAAGTTAAAACTGCATTATATTTTACACCTTTTGCAGGAGTGCATGCTTTTTGGCCATGTTTAAAAGCATGCAGTGACTTTCAGATTTTTATCATATTAATTGGAAATAAACAGAGGGACCTGATTGGTCTGTACTGGTAATCAATAAGCAACACTTACTTCTCTTTTGTTTGTGGGTTTTTTTGTTTTGTTTGTTTTTTTTTTCATTTTAGCCTTACTGAGAAATAGAATGTTGGTATAACTGACTAAAATTTTAACAGTACTCCGGTCTTGTGAATCCATATTATTCCAATTTATTTATATGCCACAGTGATTACAAAAGTTACATTATTACGGTAGGTTTTCTTGTCTTGTAAGAGTTGATCTATATACCACATTATTGCTGCTTGTTTCAGTTTGCTGGCTAAACTGTATATAGCATTGATCCCTTAAAGGCACTTGCTATATTAGAAACTTTCCTCTTCAAAAGACTTGCAAAGAAGCATTAAAAATCAATTTGGTGTTCTATGTCCTTCCCCAGCCTTTTTAAATACAGTTATTTTCCGTGTGTGTCATAAATGTGCATGGCAAATAACAGACCAGAAACAATGCAGATTATTCACATTTTATTCTTTTTATTTAGAGAGTTGTGTAAGATGCCTGGAACTACTTTTCCAGTGAGGTCTGGAAAATGGATAGGATGCTGAGAGATTCTTTAGAATATTTTATTTCCTCAAATGTTTAATCATTTAGCTGTGAAGTAGTAGTGGAACTGGCAGAGTGAGGAAAAATTTCAAGAGGAAAAAAAGATTTTTGGCTACTTAGTAGGTACACTTCATTTTCATGCAGTCACTGGCCTTCCTATTCCAACCTGGAGTCGGAAAGTCTGCATACCTTTCCTGTATCCTGTTATCTTAGTAGTTGCACTGCCTTATAATTCTGAGAGAGAATATTAGCAGTGCAGTAAATGCTTTCTTGTTAAATAAGAAGACAGAAGCTCCGTAAAGTGGTAATAACTAGGTTATATTCCTGTAAACTGAGATTGTTGTTTATGATGCTAGCTTTGGCACATGTGTTGGGAGTGAAGTGGTAGAACAAAACAAAGAAAAAATCCTTAATCTGTCGCGTGATACTTATCATCTGAGCTAGTCAGAGCTAAGAATGTTTGTAGGATAAGATCTCCCCAAGTATTCATCCTGAACCTGACTCTAAGAGTCTGTCTTTATCTATTCAGAAACTTATGCATCTGAATGTACTTGATTCTATTCCTTCAATATTAAAAGTAATTGTTCCTTTTGCAACTCTTCTACTCCTGCCCCACCTCGTACGAATTTGAGTGTGACGTCATCTATTGGTTACATCCTTTAATGAGGACTTCAACTGAAAGACATTTTTTATTTGTTCCATATAGTGTTTATCACTCTAGTCTCCTAAAACATTAAAATTTCCAGTTTTGCTGGGATGTTTCAGGATGAATTTGTTTTCTTTTAGGGTTATGCAGGACAGACGGGAACAAGCAAGGCAAGATTTAAAGGGTTTGGAAGAGACTGTGGTAAGATAGTCAAAATATATTCTAAAGCAAATGTCAATACTTGCTTTTTTTAACCCTTCTAAGGTTTTGTTGTTTTTTGGTTTTTGGGTTGTTTTTTTTTTAATTTCTTGTCCTTAACTGTAGGCAAAAGAACTTCAGACTCTTCACAATCTTCGGAAGCTGTTTGTTCAAGATCTGGCTACTAGAGTGAAAAAGGTAATAACATGGTGCTGTAGTGAAACTTGGTATTTCTGAAAATGCTACATAAATTTCAATTTAGAACTAAATTAGGAATTTATGCGTTGTATTTTTTCTGGCTTGATCTTAATATGCAAGTTCAGATTTGTACTCAGCTTCCTCTCTCCCTCCCCATGCCTTTGTTACTGCAGAGTGCCGAGATTGACTCGGATGATACCGGAGGCAGTGCTGCACAAAAACAGAAGATTTCCTTCCTTGAGAATAATCTTGAACAGCTTACAAAGGTTCACAAGCAGGTACAATGAGGCTTAATTTCAAGTTTTAATTAAAAACAAACTACTTAAGGTGCATTATTATAGAAGTTACTGAATGCATATTGGTCATAAAGTAACTGTTATAGTTAAATACTTCTACATCTTGAGCATGTCACTTGATATAAAACAATAAACTAAAGTTTTCCTGTAAAGTAAATTAATAGCTATTTTAAGTACATGTGGGTGTGTAACAAAACAGCTGCAGTGAAACTGAAGAAGATCCAAGTTAGTGTTTGGAGGTAGTGTATCAGTCTAGGGGACGATTGCCTGTCTCTGAAGAAAAATGTAGACTTTAAGTGCTGATGTTGAGTAGCATGTTCTTCCACAGTAACTGGTTATTCACATGGCAATCTTAGGATGAACTACTAGATTTACCAAAAGCTTAAGCAAAGATAATATAGTAGACCTACTGCTTTGCCTGTTTAGGGGAAGGAAAGTGTTTGTTTGGCTCTCACTATGAAGAGAGATACCAGGAAAATAATTGATTCTGTCTTTGTAGCTTGTACGTGATAATGCAGATCTTCGCTGTGAACTTCCTAAACTGGAGAAGCGACTTAGAGCTACAGCTGAAAGAGTTAAAGCTTTGGAGTCTGCACTGAAGGAAGCCAAAGAGAATGCTTCTCGTGATCGCAAACGGTATCAGCAAGAAGTAGATCGTATAAAGGAAGCTGTAAGATCCAAGAACATGGCCAGAAGAGGACATTCTGCACAAATTGGTTAGTTAAAGAATCCCTTGTCCCCTAAAGCTTCATCTGTCTCCTGATTCTTTTGATCTTTGCGCGTGTGCACGTCTTTCAACCCTAGCTGGAACTGCATTTGTGAACATGATGTGTTTTCTGCCATGAGTTGTATTTTGGTTAATAGACTGTAAGCGTCTGAGAGTGGTGATGTATGGTTGTTTGGGGTTTTTTTAAATTTATTTTAAATAGATCTCTTCCTGGTAGCTGGATTTTTGTACAAAGGCTTACCAACATAGAACTCTAGCATGTATGTGTGTTCTATTTCCTAGACCAAAATAATACACTGAATGTGAGTCTTAAGTCTGTAACATCATTCCAGTTTCTAAGACTTAAGTAGGTATTCCAGAGCAAGGAGAGAGATTAAGCCGTGATCTTGAACAACAGAATTGTCTTGCTCTCTCTTGATCTTGTTGGGAGAGGGGCAGACAGAAACTCACAACTAACATCCTGAATCCCTGTTTACCTTTTTGGTTCTTTATTCCAAAACATACAGTACTCCATAGTCCTCCCTAGGGGAAAAGAATGGGAAAAAAAAAAGAAAGATGTAGTAGCTAGTAGTGTTTCTTATTGTGTGGTGGAAAACCAGTCATATTCCCTTGGACTTCCTCCTGCCATTATGCTGTCAAGTGCTGATGTCCAAGAGAATGTGACCTGTGGAGGACTTAACTGTGACTATTACATTATTGTCATAGAAGTAACTGTGTTCCAGCCTTTCTCTTGTCCTGACGCAGTCATCAATACACTTCTCTTAAATGCTAATGCAACTGAAATGAGCATTGCAGTTAAGCTTCACTCATATTCTGTAGGTCTGCAAAGAGCTGTTGCAGAATAAAGTTATGATTTTTTTTCTTAGTCACTTCAAGTGGCAATTTGAAGACAGGTGCTTTCCTGTCTTATCTTTCTCTCAAGCGATCTCCAAGAAGACAAACAGAATTCTTTACTGAGCTTACCACAAGTATAAAGCCTCTTGTACTTAAATGTCTAGATGAACTAGTCATATCTTACTGGAGAGATCAGCTTCCTTTAAGGCAGAAATTGAGAAGTGTTTCTCTGATGCAGTTGCTACCTGTAGGTACTTTATATCCACTCTTACCTGCGGAAACTTTAAATGCTTCTGTTTAATATTACAGAACTTTGTAAAGTCATACCATTGTGCATGTCCTGTTAAGACCTAGTGCAAATCTGGTTGAAAAAACAGTTTGCTTATCAAAGTCTACGCAGCTTGTGAATTGCCTGTCAGAATCACTTTTTTAATTCGGTAATAGAGCAAGTTTTATTTTTATACAGTGGTAAGAAGTTGCTGAAGCGGTATTATCTCTGGGGTAACTAGTATGCAGAACCACTTGCAGAGCAGAATAACTAGTGGCTTATTAACGAGGTGGATGTGGGAAATACAGCAGGGTATAATGATTCCTTAGAGGAACAAAACCCTCATGAGACTTTGTCTAGCAATTTTTCTTATTTGAATTCTTACTGCCAAGAAATAGAACTCTCACAGGGAAATACATTAGGTGTGGCAGATAATATGTGTGAAGGTAATCCTTATCAAAACATTTGCTAGTTTTAATTCTAATGGGGACAATAGAAGCAAAACCTTGTCTATTTTTCAGGGCTTGTTACAATGACACTAATCTGTTAGATTCTCGGAATACAATCTCCTAAACTTACTTTCTTACTCAGAGTGCATTCAATTTTGATTACTGCATTTGGGATACTGTAAAATAAAGCATTAGTAAATTTGAGTAATGAAAGGTAAAATTGTGATGTATATATTTGTAAGTCATGTTTCTTTTCATGCAGCTAAGCCTATCCGCCCTGGCCAGCATCCAGCAGCTTCTCCAACTCATCCAAGTGTGATTCGTGGTGGAGGTGCGTTCACTCAGAACAGCCAGCCAGTTGCACTGCGTGGAGGTGGAGGACGGCAAGACAAAGTGTAAGTTTGTCTTGTAGGGTTTTTAAAATGTGTGATTAAACGACTTTGTATTAGTTTTATTATAGTTCATCCTGTGGCATAAAATCATATGAATAATCAGATTAACTTATTCTTTTACAGAATTTTATAGTTAGAGGAACAGTATACGTGTACATCTGACTAATGCTGCTGCTGCTTTTGTTACAAAACTGGTGTTTGTTGTAAAATGGTAGTTCTGGAATTATTCTGCTGGAGTAGAACAAAATGTGAAAACAGTCAATTGGAGATAGTTACCAGTCACAGCCAATAGCTACTGTTTGGGAAAGGAGTGGACAGTTTAAATTCTTTTGGCTTGCTAGTATCTTTTCTTCAGAAAACGTTCTCCGATTAAATAAAAAATGACTGTATTCTTGTATATTGTTTATTTGCTGTTCTTACTATGTTTGCATACTGTTTATGTGTCAGTAATTTGGAAGTATTTAATAGAAAAATTCATGTCTTCATTGGGTAAATTTAAAATGTTAGCCTAGCAAAAACACACTTACAGTAATTGAAATTAATATAGGCACTTATTTGAAAATACTTGTAATCTCCTAGGTAATTACATGTAGTCTGATACTTAATACGCTTAAGTTGCTCACAAGAATCATCTCTTTTTAATTAATGTCTGTTATGGTTGGTCTGTGGGTCACCTAAGAATAATGCTGTGCTGCATTCTCTTGTCATCTTCACTTTTGAGCGCTTGTGTAATTGTCTTCTAGGCATTCCCTTAGTTAAGGCTATCTGCATCTTCAGTTTGAAAACACTCCTAAAATAATTGTGTGGTGCTTGAATCCTGGGTGCTTCTCTTCTGTAGGGCTGCAAAGCAGCTTATGTTAATCTTTTTTCCATTTGTTTCTTTTTATTAGCTGACTGACTTCTCAAAGCTTTCTCCAATTTGGAGAAGATCAGGCTGTAGTACTAGTTAGGGTACCTGGTTCTGTTTGTAGTGTCTCTTAATAAAGGAGAGGTTGAAGCGATACATGCACTTTGACCTTGAATAACATTTACCTTGGATGACCAAGGATTCATGGATTCTTGATTATCATATTATGTTGATACGGTGAAATTATTCTTCAGATAGATTGCCTTTGTAGTCAAAGTAGCTAGCTCGGCTGTCCAATGTAGAGACATTTCAAGGTATGATTGACCTAATTTATTTTAGATGCCTACTTTAGCATGAGTTTGCACGTGCTCTGGTGTTGACTAGAATTCTGACTGAAGAGAGCCTGTTTAGTCTCATACTTCTTTAAGAGTATTTCTAATAGTTGATATAATCAGCAATGAATAACTGAACTTTGAGCTTACATCTTGCTCCAGAGAAGAGCTTTCACTGTTGGTCCTGGGCAATTTAAATAGGAGACTTAGCACTTTGACTTTTGACCTATGCATAGCTAAGTCACGAAGGAGTGGAAAATTGCTAAGTGTTGCCTAGAACACCTTTTTAACAAACTAAATTAAACTTCTGGTTAGAGGAGAGCTTCTGATACACTACTAACATGATGTACTGTTTTACATTTGGAGACCACCATTTAACAAATTATTCTGGGACCATTAAAGAAATACAGAGATAGTAAACTCTTATTTCCCTATGCAAGTCAAACTTTTAAAGGATGATTAATGCCAAATCATCTCTTCATTTCCATTTCATCTTCCAAAAATAGCAAAGTCAAAACTTTGTATAAGCTAGTAGGTGGTATCAAGACAGTTGTTACTGGCCTGCAAAAGCAGCACCAGTCATGGGAAATGGTGCTGGGCTATAATTGGTTTGTGTTTGTAATGTTCACTCTGTTAAGGCAACCGAGACTGGATACCCAGTCAGTTTATTGTGCTGTAAAGTTGTTGGTAACAGACAGCATTGCTTAAATGTTTTGTGTTGCATAACTTCTTATTCTAAAGCAGATGTTTTATTAACACTTGCCTGAGTGGTCTAAGAATTGGGCTCTTAAGGGCTATGTAAATAGTGAATGAGATCTACTGTAAATGTAAATAACTTGACTTTTTTGGCTTATGAGGTACGTGTGCTTAACTCTGTTATTTTTCCCATTTACAGTTGCTGAAACGTATATGCAGCGTGAGGAGGATTGGATATCATGTAGAGGGAGTCATTCCATGACAATAATCTCTCCCTTTGGGGACTGTAGGATTATTTTTTGAAAATGTATAAATTATACCTGGCCTGTACAGCTCTTCCCCGTTCTACAAATTCTGCTAACTGATTCCCAAAAAACTAGAGTGCAATTTTGGCGTCTTGAAAAATGACATGTTACTTAAAGTGTAGCCCTGCTCATTACACAGTTTGTCTTTCATGTCTTAAATTTAGTCTGCACTGTGCCAAGCTGAATGTACATTGAGAAAATCTTAGTTCAAACTTTCTAGCTTAATTTCTGTACATCTTACTGTCTTAGGGAATGTGCAACAGTGTTTAAGTATACTTTTCATTTGTATCACTTCGCATAAACACTACATGTCCCACTGAATTAGAACAGCACTCTACAGTTTTGTTTTGGAATGCTACATAGAGCATTGGAACTAAATTTATTTGTACAGTGTAAGAATACTGAAGTGTGCTTACAACAGCTGCCATAAGGCACTGCGATCGCTACACCACACAACTGAAGAGTTCAATATGGACAAGGCTGTTTAACTGTTATCTGATTAAATGCCCATTTATCGGGTAATTTAGAATTAAATATTGTACAGTAATAAAAGTAAACCTAAGTTTACAAAAAAGACATTGGCAATGGATTATGCCATCTGTCCTGTTCATGATTCTACACTCAGTGCAGTCTGGTGGAGTGAAAACATTCTGCTTCATTCTGATGAGCCTGTCAATCCATTCGTCTGTATCTGTGATGGTTCACTTTTGCTATTTTAAAATGGTGAAATGAGCGCAATCTAAAATTTAACTTGATATTCCACTACATACACAGTACTGGAATTTATGGCTAAAATTTTAACTTTCAATTAAAAAGAAATTTCAGCAACTGGCCAATGAATTCAGATACACTAATAAAGGATACGACTTTTTAAAACTGATGTATCTGGAAATCCCAGAGACGTGTTAAAAAAAATAATAAAATAAATAAAGTGCTACCCTGAATTGTATTTGTAATCTGTTTGTAAGTAGGTATATGAAATGTCCAAAGTAGTAGTTGTTGAATATTTTTCTTCTCTTTGCAATAAAGTCCTGTAAAGTGGCTAACAAAATGAAACATGTTTTTTTGTCTTTGAGCTCCAGTACTCCCACTGAGCTGAATCTGCGTTTTAAAATTTTATAGCATAATTTGCCTAACTTATTCATAGGGTTTAGCCACTATAATTTTTAGAACAGCCTTCTTCTGGATAGAAATGAGTTACCAGGTCTTTGAGAAAGAAGAAACTTTGTATTACTGAAAGAATCCAGTTAGCTCCCCAGGCCCAGTTGGTACCACTTTGTGTGCTGGCTTGAATTTTTTGCTGAGTATTTATCAGTTTTTGTGGAAGCAGAGACTGTTATGATTGTTCAGACAGCAAATCACTTTCAACTTTTATATTATAAATAGATGAAATATTTATATTATGATGGAGTATAGTCAGATTTTAGACCTTAAACCACTTTTTTCTATATCTACAGTAGTCTGAATTTTTAATAGTTTGATATTTACAGGTGGAGTGTATCGGAATAGTCGGAAATCTCACTATTTTGGAGTTTTCAGCTTTTAAGGCTGTTTGTTAATTAAGGCTACCAAACACTCCAAACTTGCAGTTGTTTTAGAGCATGGTTAAAGACAGCACACTGAGGAAAGAAAAATAAAGGAATAGCAAACCACTTTGAAATTTCTCATAGTGGAAACAACACTGTCTGTTATCTTCCTCAGTGTTAACTACAGGTTTTCAGACCTTCATTTGTTAATATGCAATCATAAAAACAAAAAAAACCACCCCACTTTCTTTTAATTACGTTCAAATAAAGCAGGATTTTTTTCTCATGCCTCTGAATGGGAGTTTCATTCCTGTAGGTAATCATCATGGGTTTTGGTGCTGAAAATTGCTGTGTTTAAAAAAATTCATTAGATGATAACTAGCTTGTAGCTCAGCGTACATCACCTTTTTATATTTAAACTTTTTTTTTATTTTAAACCTGTTATGAAGTTTACCAAGAACTGCCTCTTAAAATGTAAAAAAGAAAAAAAAAAAAAAATCCAAAAA
>WHYT01016521.1:249272-274455 GCA_009806455.1 Tetrax tetrax | reverse complement strand
CTGCTCACCCGCCTGTGCTTCCGTGGCCCTTCCTCCCCTCAAAAAGCTGTGTTTTCTCGCGTGCGCTGGCCAGCAGACTGGCAGCGGCCAGGCCATGGCATGGCTGGCTCATCAGAGGGCTGAGGCTTTACTTTTTTTTTACTTTTTTCTTTCTGTATCTGTGTTTATATTTTGTTGGGGTCTTTCCCATCCCACAAACCTCGTCCCCATCTCTGATTTCAGAGGGGACGCTTCCCCAGGTAACAGAAGAACAGCCTTTGGCCTCCTGGGCGCTGGGCCTGCAAGAACACGCACTCCTCTGGGCCTGCTGCCCCCGGCTTCCTTCGTGTAGCTCCGTGGGCATTCGTCTTTTCCATGCATTGTGGAAAAGTCCCCCAGCATCATGGTTCCCAGCCTCTCCTGACACATCCACCAACGTGTGGGGAGAAGCCCTACGGACTTTCTTCAGGTGCAGTATCACTGCGGACTCACCTGATGTGTGAACTTCATAAAGTCACTGAAATAAAGCCTGTAGAATTCATACTTAGGCTAAATACCCAACCAACTCTACTGCCCTCGTGCAGAACAAGTGCCATTCATCACAAAAAAATGCACCAGGAGCAGATCCTGTGTGTGGCTTCCTTGATATGTGAAGCGGTGACTGTGAAACCCTTCTATCCCACAGAGCTGCACAGAATTGAATTTGACATTAAAATATTGTGAAAAGCTGCATATTGTATTTCTGAATAAGTAACAGAATATTCTCCCAGGCATTTTCCACTCTTTATTTAAACCTTTTTTTTTTTTTCAGGAAGATACTTGAAAATGTCACAAAATTTGGTACTTTTATTTGAACTGCAAAATAGCAATGTAAGATGCAGAACGTCAGACCTGTGCAGTGGGTGAATCATTATCAAAACCACTCATAGGTGAAGCTCTGAGACATTTTTGTATTTTTCTTTCATTTCCAGCTGACTTGTCTCCATTGATCGACAGGCACATGAGCAGCACAAGAGAGGTGGGAAGAGTCATTCCTGATGAGAAATGGATTTTTTTCCCCCCACGCTCATTATTGTAGAGGACTGTCAGTTTCCCTTGGCAGCCTGTACAACGGGCTTGCTCTCTAATAAATGCAGATAGCATTAAATTAATGTTTCATTCCCATAGTGACAAACAGTGGCACCCAGTTCCAGCGCAGGGTAATTCAGTGACAACGTGGCAGCAAACAAGTACCTCGCCTGTTATGGGCTAATCAGAGATGCAGAGTGTTCAAATTGGACTCAAAGCATCCATGTAGCTTGGAGTGAGTTTATTAACCTGGAGACACACTGGTGAAAGTGAGCTGGAACTGGGAAATGTGACAATGTGCATTAAGAAAGAGCCAAAGTGCATAAAAATAAGCATAGAAGCATGAGTCAACTTTAATAAAAATTTAAATTTTCCTTCTATTGTTCATCCAGCTGTAATTGGAACCTGTGCAGGAGCTGTCAAGGGAGGAGAACTGTACCACATCTAAGTGCAGGAGTGTAAGTATGCGTGGAGATGAAGAAGATCTTTTGTTCATATCTTTGGTTGATGAAGCTAGTAGAGATCGGGCTGCCCGCCTGGTCAATGGTGGAGTTTGACTTTGTTGTGTTCTTCAGTGAGAGTTTGGCAACCTAGGATATGGCAAGGCTGTAGAGAACCAGACCCAGAGCTGTTTGGCAACTGTAGCATGAAAGAGCTCCAACAGATGAGAGCACAGCAGAGAGACTCTAAGGGCCACTGAAGCCGGAAGGGTGACCCAAGCCCTTCATCACCCTGCCATGCTGCTGGGAAGGGAGCTGCTGGCCCTCTGGCAAGGCCTGGCTCTGAGGCTCCTCTCTCTGCTTCTCCTCTGCTGCTTTTGTCCCCTCCTGCTGGATGCATAGCTGGTGGGTCTTCTTTAGGCCCAACAGTGAATGAATCTTTCTTTTGAATTTATAATGAATATGGGTAGGTACTCTAGAGGAAACAAGATACTGAGATGTTGAGACAACTTGCAAAGAATTTTGCAGGACAGGGAATTCAGCCTTCATTATTATGACTTGCCCCAGGGCTTTGTTCTGCACATCAGCAGTTCTGCAGGAAGGGAAGCAGCAGCCTCTTAGAACCGAGGGTTCCCCTTTCACTTGTGCTCAGCTGCATGTGCTGCATGTTTCTCAAAGGCTAATTTGCTGTACGTATTCTCAGTGAGGGCTATGCTTCAGTTAGTGCTTGGGATAAAATCTTACGGGTGCTCGTTGTTTTTTTCTTTTCATCAGATTAGTTATTTAAAAGCATCTCATTCGTGTCCCCTAGAATTATTCTAAAGATTCTCATCACACTTGTTTTGTTTTTTTTTTATTTTTTTTTATTAATGAAAGCTCTTGGAGCCACATCTGGCATGTTTTATTGATCATAATCTCATGACTGGAAGCCCATCTTGGTAGCTATAGCAACAGAGCTTTTTTTTTTTTAAATGTCAACACAGCTCCACAAAAAGCAGAGTAAGGGGGAGCAGATAATTTAAATTACTGAGAAGCTAATAACTCTTTTTTCTGTAACCAATTCAGAGTTTTCTAATTTGATACAGTAAATAACAGATAGGAACAAAATCTTTTGACAGCTACATCTGCTGTGGAAGCTCCTGAAAAAGAAGAACATGGATGCACGTGGTGTCTCAAGAGTCCTTTCTGCAGGCACAAGTCACCTTTGAAGCAAGGGGTCTGCAGGTAAGCTGGCCTGCGTTGTGGGATGGCTTTTCTCTCTGCTTCCAGCTCTGATGTTTGGCTCTGAGAACATTCCAAGTAGTGTTTCTTCATTCTATCTAATAGCGGCATCCTGCTAGCACTTGAAAATGGTGATGCTGGGACAGTCAAATGAAGCAGTGGGTGGATGCTGTTGCCTCCCTTGCTTTCCCTTTGGGCTTTCCAGCAAGGCAAGTGGAGAACCGCCCTCAGCCTCCAGCCAGAGCAGAAAGTCAGATCCAGCTGCGGCTGCCTGCCTTTTTCAGGTCTGCAAAAAACTACGTAAGGGTAGTATTTCGAAAAAATTTCTAGAGATTCAACACTTGACATCATCTTTTCAGCAGCTGAAAAAAAAATAGCTGTTTGGAAGTGCTGGAGAGCACAGCCCTGGGAAAATAGCAGAGGGCGAAGGGCAGGCTCCTTCCCTGGGGCCCCTCACCACTCCCTGGGTAGGGACTGGAGACTGTTCCCATCAGTTCCCGAGTTGGTGATCAGTGCAAAATGCTTTGGTGGCCTTGACATGTTTCCCCAATTGGCGCTTGCCTTCTCCAAGCCCCACTCCCGGTGTGGGAGGTCCCCCTGAGGCAGGCAGCCTTGGGCAGGGCTGAGATTCCTGGCAGCACCCCACAAAGGGCCTATATTTATTATTATTATTATTGAAATCAATCTAGCAGCTGGAAGGCAAGTCATCCAGGGGCTCTGCCGCTCTAAATGTCACTTATTTGACACCCACTTCTGTGCAGTCCTTCTCCCTGCAACCCCACCAGCAACGCAGCATCAGGTTTTCCCTAAAGATGCCCTTTCCATCCAAGAAACCTCACAAATCAGCCTCTTCTTTTCATCCTGCTCGAAACCCAGGGTTGATTAGGGGTTTTTTGGCAATGTCTTTCCTCGGTTGTGTTAAATCTCCATCCGTCCCAGCAGACAGCTGTGGCTGGGTGTGAGTGGCTGGGGCAAAAGCGGATGCATTTGCCCCGGCCACTTACACCCGACCGCAGCCCCGGCATTTTTTCCCTGTGCAGATGGCGCAGCCACTCATGCGTGTTAATCCCAGCGCCAGGTCACTGAACGGGAACAAGGCGAGGATTGTTCCTCCGGAGCCTGGAGGGAAGCGGGAACGCAAGGCTTGGGGAGGGGAAAGGGAATATGTGCTGCCCCATCCCAGACAGCAGCAGAGGGTGAATTGTGTCTCCGTTTCACTCTGGGTAATACCAAGGGCTGGTTGCTGGAAGAGATGCAAAGACCTTGTTGCTGCTGAATAAAAGGGTGAGTTGGCACGGATTGGCGCTGACTTGGTGAAACATGTTTCCCCTGTGCTGCACCCACAGAGCGCCCCAGGAAAGGAGATAACCATCGGGAAAATATGTAGCTACAGCACTGCAAGGGATTTGACGCAGCAAAATACTTCTGCCGTTATCGGTTTCTGCTGGTTGAAACGCACCTCCCTGCTGGGGCAGGTCCCTCACTGCTTTAATGCTTAGAAATTTGGGGAGGTGAGGTGGTGCGTACGACGTCACCAGGAAGGACCCGTCTGTCGCGTGGTTAAGGATGGGCTCTGTGATGCCCTGCTTCGAGTTCAGGCAGTCGAGTGCAATTTCATATGGTGAGAGCAGCAATGGAAGAGTAAAGTACAGCCATAAGAGCAGACAAAATCCATGTGTTTGGGGAGAATTTCAAACAAAATAGCTCATGTGGTTGGGGGCAAGTCAAGGGGACGTCTTCAGAGAAGTGAGTGTTATGCTGAACTGGAAAGGATTAAAGATGTATAGAGCTTTTCTTTCCTCAATTTCATTTCTCCCCCTGCTCCTGCGTTTCCTGAATATGATCCCAGGAAAAGCCTTTCATCTAAGCAAATATTTTATTGTATTAGCATACCATAGGATCTCTAACAGAGGAGAGCTGGAAGAGTTTGCCTGCTGCTGTTACTAGCAATGCGGAGCATCACTGGCAGGATAATCTACACAAAATCCAGTGTCCATGGGGAAGTTTGGGACTTGTACAGACCTTGGATATTTTAGAAAATATTAATGAGACCATCTCTTATTTTAATTCCTATTGTCTCTTTACAGCAGTGCACACTACACTCTGCACACATCTAAGACAAGTCTGAGACAACTTCATAACCCAACATTTAGGTGTACTCCCAGCAGCCTCCCATAATCCTGTAAGGACCTAATTCTGTCACCTCCTGCATTTCCACACCTGAAGTCACTGAAGTCCCTACATATCTGTCACCACAGTAGTGTAGCTCCCTCCTAACGGCACAAGTATTTTGCATGTGGGTGAAACCGGGTGCCTCCCCACAGCCGGTGCCAGACATTGTGTGGGTGTGGGGGCACATCTGGCCCCATCTGTTGTCTCAGAGCTGGAGCCTCCCAGGCACCACAGCCAGTGAAAGAGGAGCTGCTGACCTCTCTTACAGCCAGTCTTGGCTGCAGGGAATCTGCTGCAGGAAATATTTCAGTATTTGGGATTCAATAATTATGGGAGCAAGGATGGGAAAGGGCTTTTCCACCTCTGCTGGAGGTTTTTTATGGACTTCATACAAGATAGGGAGAGCTTCAGCAGGTCAAGCTGAGAGGTCAGCAAGAACCTGCAAGAGCAGCAAGAGCCTGCAGTGGCCCTTGGGTGGAGGAAGGGGTTGGACCAGGGTTTCCCACATCTTGGCTGACTGTTTTAACCACTAAACCAGTGGGTGAAAGTAGCAGCAAAGGAAACCAAACCCAGCACCTAAATAACCAAACCAGAAAGTCATGATTCATGGGTCTACAGAGAGGATTCCCTACTCCCACTTCCTATATACCTTCAAAGAACTGAAAAACCTCCCTTTCATATTTTTAAAATATAGGGTTAGAAAGAATATTTGCACAGATCTGTTTAAGCCCTCACGGGGAGTGGGGTTGGGCTCTGCCCTCCTCAGCAGATATTCCAGCAGCTGCCTGGGGCATGCTGCACTCCCTGCACTGGCTTTTCATCTTGCAGGTAGGTGCCTACTTCTTCTGTGTCCCAATTACACAGGGTAATTGGGATATTATGAATGCTAGCTGGAAAGTTAAATATCACAGGGTGCTGTTGCAGCCTAAGCCATCCCTGTGACTCCAGTCCCTGTTTGTAGCTAGTCGTGTATGATGGTTGCAGCAGGATTGTTTTCTAGGCTTGGAGCCTGAAAAGGCCAGATAGAGAAGGAGAGGAGGGCAAGTTTATCTTCTCTGTATATTACTGATATCATCATTTGTGTTTGACTCAGTCAGCATTCATTTAACACACATGCATTAACAAATACTCATTAAAGTCACAGAGAAGCTGACTGCTGTCTAATACATCAAATACCTCAGGCTACTCACAGCACTACACAATGTATGCGTAGTATTTATTCACGTGTGTATATATATATATATTTTTAAGTACATACACGTGTGTGTGAATGTATGCATGTATATGTGTGTTTGGATTCCTTATTCCTCGAGATGGTTCTGTTCTGCTGATCCTTTGATACAGAGACAGCCTTGTGGATGCTCTCTGGTCGAAATGACCTAATTCAGTTTTCGCCGTAGTGTGGAGTTAGGGAGGGCTGCATGCAGCCCCAACCCATGCAGCCTGAAGTCACTGGCAGCCCCACCAGTGCCCGGGAAGGCTGTGGCCAGAGATCCTCGTGCTCCAGGGAGCAGAGCTGCCGTGGCCGAGCATCCCTCCAGCCAGCGGGAAGGGAGCAGCTACCCTGCCCCAGCAGGGCATTAGCTGCATAAACCAACCCAGCGCAGATTGGGCCTGTTGCCAATTTTTAGAAAAGCTTGTGTTTTATTTAATACAGCTGCTTCCAAGGCAAAGCCTGAGTTAGCAACAGTCCTGCACTGTGGGCTCCCTGCCGTGAACGTGGAGCACAGTGAGCGTTCACTAAGGAGCACACAGCACCCTGAAAACGCAGCGTGTCCTCCTAATGCCGTGACTGGCCATATTGCCATTGCTGGTGGCAGCAACACCCGGCTGCTCCTGCCAGGGCAGACCCAGGGGGGAGCCAGCAATTCAGGCACCTGGCTGTCAGGTAGCATCAGTGGCTGCTGCCACTTCTGCACCGAGCGGGATGATGGTAGGAAGCTGTTTGTTGTTGCCTCTCTTTCTGCACAAGCATCCCCAGAGCATCAGTAGAGTAGGAGATCCTGTCCTGTACTCTGATTTACTTGGAAAAAGATATGTCACTAAATATTGACTCACTCTGCAATGAGACTAATGCTTTCCAAACAGCTGCAGGTCTCTCCTACCCTCTAAAATATTCTTGTGGGGGAGTGACGTGGAATATGTTCCCCTCTAAAATGTTATTTTCATTTGATGTGTGTGCTAATGCATTTGCAGCACTGTCACTGAGATTACCCCAGTGTCACATGTTGAAGACTCTGTACAGTTTGTTTCTGTAATGACACTTCTTCATGCTAAACATTTTAAACTTTCTTTAAAAAGGAAAAGCAGACAATTATTGTGAAAGTCTTGCTTGAGACAGGGAAAAGAGCTCCTTGGGGAAAAAGAGTTTTATTGCTCTTAGTTTATGAAACACTTGACAGAGGTCAGACTTCTTTTCTGTGTAAAGATTGCACATGGGGATACAGAATGATCTTCTGAAAATCTCCTAGTATGTTAGTAGCAGAGGTAGAATATCTGTCATTAAATAGGCATTCAATCATTAATGTTGATAACTAAGATGCTGACAAAGGGCATGGGGTGGTAGGGCCATGTTCTGACTAAAGCACCTTGCTCTTAGCCTGCCTTGTAAACTGCTCTGAAACAAGTTTACACAAAATCTTGCCTCTGCCTGTAGGGTTCCGCTGTGCTAGCTGAGCTGTGTCCCGGCCCTTCCTATGTCCCCTTGCAAAGGAGGACAGGCCTTTGCCTAATTGAAAGGGAATTTAAAAGAAAAAGAAAAACCAACCCCCAAACCCCAGTGAAGTGCATGGTGCTTTGGAGTGAGCCAGCCTGCTCACCCGCTCCCCGGTGACTCACGTCCTTGGTGGCTGTGAGCAGCAGCCACGGCATGAGGCTCAATCAGGATGTTGATGGATGCCACGGGCAGCCCTGGGCATGCTGAGACTGAACAGGAGGGCTGAGTCTTGGGCAGCAGGGCTCTGGCACACGGCGCCATTCCTCTCGCAAAACAGGCACGTACCAGACTCAGCACCGGCACTTAGGGACACTGCGTTTGCTTTGCAGGCACTTTTGGAGTGCTCCTGGCTGCGTGTGACAGTGTCCAGGGTGCCACCTGTGTGAGAACCATAACCTTCATTGCCCTGTGTTTTGGTTTATCCAGAGGTGCTGGAGGAGGTGTTGAGCCGGGAGGAGCCTGTGGCACCGGGTGCTACCAGGAGCGGTGACTCAGTGGAGCGTGCTGCCGGCCCCGAGGCGCCCGGCCGCCACTGAGCTGCCCCGCGGCACGCGTGGGTGCACGCCAGCCGCCACGCTCCTTCCTGGAAGGAGCCTCTGCCGCCGTCCCTCATTAAAAACGGTGAAACTACGTTGTTCAGAGAAGTATTATTCATAGTCATGTTTCACTAGATAAATCTCCAAGTTGGGTGTGATGCCAAGAAAGGCGTGAGGTTAACAAGTCAGGGCATCAAAATCTGCTCTTCCTACTTGACGAATGCATGTATGAATTTCACTCTCACACCGTGACATGGGATGCACCTCCAGCTGGCCCTTGGCCTTTTGCTGGCACTACTTACCTAAGTTCATTGTCATTTTATACTGCTTGAATGACTGGCTTGGATCGATCAAATCTTTGATGTATTCCTACCAAACCTGTGCATGTGAACAAGAGGAAGTATAGAAGGACTCATCAGGACAACAGTAATTATCTGCAACTTCCAAATTGAAATGCACAATTAATGCTGTGTCACATGCTGAGTATCAGTCATGCAATGAGAGGGTTTTGATGGCAATTAGAAATTACAGAGTTTAAGGGCAATTGTTGTGCCAAAAATCCTGCTCAGCTTGTACAAATTGTCCTGGGCAGTATTAATCCATTGTGCAGCACCAGGCAGAGGGGCTGTCTGCATCTTGCAGCAACTCTCTTGCAACTTGATCTCCAAAGACATTGCAGTTCCTCTGTCCTGGAGCACATCACTGGGTGATCAAGTAACCCTGAGCCCATATGAGAGCCAGCTCTCTTCCTGCAAAAAACAGTCAGTGAATACTGAAGGTCCTCCTGCTCAGCTTTCCTTGCTTAAAATCTCCTCCTATGCAATCTCCAAGAGCCTTCTCCCTCTCTCGCAAGCTTCTCCTCTTCCACAGAGAACAGAGAGTGGATGTGCAACAGGAGGCTCAGGGCTCCAGCCCACCAACCCATCCAAGAACAGGGGGACAGTGACAGCAGCGCCTGAGCAGCACTTCCCTCCACCGCAGTTACCACCAGGCTGTGTGAGTATTGCACAGACTGACGGTGAGTTTCTCTCCGTGACTGCACCTGGGAAGAGACCTCCTCACTTGTCGTACAAACATGGAGCATGGTGAGCCCCACAGGTCCAGTGCTCTGCCGTGCTGGAGGGGCTTGAAGCCTAAGAGCTTCAGAAAACCATGTTTTCTTGCTCTCGGAATCAAACACGCCAGGTTTACAAATGCCAGCAGCCATACCTGCCACCTGCCAGTTTGGGGAACAGATCTCAGACTTGCCTGTGCCATCGGAGATGTGTGAACAAAACTGACAGCCTCAGCACCCACGGCTCAGTGATGCTGTCCATTGAAACCACCAGGTCACACAGCTTGTCCGTGGGTATCCTACCTTCAGCACTGCACATCCAAAATACCTGTCCTGGATCTGAGGCACCTTTGCAATCACCAAGTTTGTGAGTCACCTACCGATAATATTTATCATTGCAAATGACATCCCAAAGGACAGCACTGCCTGACTGATGCCACTGCAGTCATCCTCTGGTCCTGTCAAAGGTTTCTGGCATCACAGGGGCACTGCCAGACTTGTTTGGTTTGGGATCTCAGCCGCAGTGTTTGGCTTTTTTCAGTAATGGTGAATATTGGGGCATTTTCATGGTCACCTCCAAAGGCAGGGGAAGGCTGGACGAGCTGCCTACTGAACAAGCCGGGGACAAACAAGTGGTGTCCTCACTGAGGCTGAACTTTAAAACCCTGCCTCTTTTAACATGCTAAGGCACTTAATAAAGAGGGAGCTGGATGCTGGTGCAGACTGCGCAGTGCCGCGTGCCTGTCAGGGAGGAGAGGAAGGGGGACAGTGAGCTCCTCAGTATCCCCGTTAGCACCACTCTTTCTTTTTTATTTTCAAGAAAGCAAACTTATTTTTTTCACGAAATGCCTCCTGCCTCTATACTCCAAACTCCGTATGGCCTGTTACTTTTTTTCCCAAGCATTTTGAACTAAATGCTGCTGTCAAACCTGTCCCCAAGCCCTGCTAGTACTGCTGGATCAGCTTATTTAACCTTCTGGACCTTAATGGTCCTCTTACAATATTTACTGCTCCCACTTTGAATAATGGCAGATTAATGTAATTCTGCGTCTTTTTTGCATAGTAATTGTTATTAAATGTCTGAATCCTGATGCAGTATTATCCAACAGCTTCTACCAGCTGCTGCAGAGGTAGGGCCTGATCCATGGACCACTGATTTCTTTCATTTTGTGGAAGTTGTACAGGACTCAAGAAGAATCAAATACTATTTTCACTGCAGACTTTCCACAGGTCACTAAACTGATGCCTGCAAGTGCCATTATTATTCTGAACAGGGAGGCAGCCCCATCCCTGCATTATGAACTGGTTTGAGAAAATGACTGATTTTTTTTTCAGTGCAGCAGCTGAACCAAAATATTAATAAAAGAAACAATGAAACAAAGACCAGAGTGAGCAGTATGTAAAATTTGCAGGTGTTTCTTTTAGGCTAAAAAAGGTTTGTCCACATAAACCATCCCCTCTGACATAAAGCAAAACATTTTCTTTCCTTGCATTTATAAAAATAAAAATAAAGAGAGGCTCCATACACAGATCTGTTCCTACACACCCAAATTTGTCCCTACCAACGGTACCTCACACAGCAGGGGCAAAAGATGAGAAAAGAATGAACATTTAAACCCTATCTGCCATTTAAGGTCAGTGGAGACTTCCATGGAGTGGGCTGGCCCAGAGGGGTTGGGGAAAGCCATATATTTGGGTGCTGAATGCCTTAGGAGAGACAGTTGTTCCTCCGGCTCTTGTGCTCCCCCCAGCAGGTTTCCAGGAAATCCTGTGAATAAAAACCTTTGTAAGGAGAAAAGAGAGAGGGTCACGGAGACAAGCTGGAGAGGACGATGCCAGCCAGCGTCATGCTGACAAGTCCTCCCTCTGAAAGCAGCTGTGCCCCCATTGTGCTGGGTGAATGACAGGGCTCTGCCAGGATGTCACGCTGACCCGAAACATTGCCGCTGTGTCCAATTGACCAATAAATCATGTCTTGTTCGGGGACGCTTTCCTGAATAGCTGAGTAATCGCTGCTCACTGGCTCAACGCTCCCTAATGGGTGAGGTTTCATTTGGAGTAGATGCGAGTCTCTCATGCCTAGGGGTGAGTGTTTTTCAGCGGTGCAAACTGCGAGTAAGCCGGGCCAAGATGATCCTGCAGCATCCACCCTTTGTAGTGTGGAGAATTGTCACAAACAATTAATCATGTTTTTGTTTGGGGTTTTTTTTTTTCCTAGTAACAACTGTTTGGGTCAAATGTATGAACAGTTTTGAGATGACTGAATTACTATCAGCAGAGAATTTGCAATTTCCTTCTAAGGAACTGCTGAGATCTACCTGTTAATTACTATTAGCAGCTTTGAGGATCTTCCGGGCAGGTGGAGACTGGGTAGAAGTGACAGAAGTGAGACAAAACATTTTCCAAGCACAGATATAATTAGGGATTAGAGAGACTGATCCTACTGCATAGTATAATTAGGAGATTATGGCGTGGCATTGGCCTGGATTAGACTTGACAGAAAAATCTCTACCTTGCTATATAAAACCTTCCAGGTTTTGAAATGTAAATCTGTAAAAAAAAAAAGGTCTTCACTGTCTTAAACTCATGTCCTACAGCAGCCTTGTGCTGCTAAGGCTTGCATGTTGAGAATTGAATGGAAACTTGTGTGGTCTCCTGGGTTAGAGGCAGAGAAACCCCTGACAGGAGGTGACCACCAGCTCTGTCTGCTGCATCTCCTTCACTGCAGGGAAACTGGTCCCAGCTGAGCCTCCTCTGGTGTCCTCAGCCAAGCCTTCCTCTGAGACCATCCTGTGTGTCGGCAACACGGGGCAGTGGGCTTGAGGACCCCCTCCTCTGGCTTCTGGGCAGCTTCCTGCTGGGATCTCCCCTAGGGTTTAGGAAGAGGCTTGAAGGGCACTCGCCAGCCCTGGGCATTGCGTGGGAGGACAGAACCACTCCCTTACATGGTAAGTGGGGCCAAGGAGGGCACCCTGTGGGCTGGTGGGCAGGGAGAAAGGGAGAAACCCACCTGCGCACAGCCACGGTACCGCAGAGTTCTGCATCAGCCAAGCCAGCCCCTACATCAGATGAACACAAATAAAATTGTGAGAATCAGCTACATGGATTACATTCCCTTACTTCCCACCCTAAAGCATTTCGGGAATCAATAACTCCAAAACAACAAAAAAAAGTTAAATCACCCCTCTAAATGGACCACTAGCAGGATATGCTTGGTGTGCTTTTGGAACATAAGTTGATTAATTCTTGCTAAAAGTCAATAAAACACTCCAGTGAAGCATCCCCCACATCAAGCAGTAAGACCAATGCTGCCATTCAACCACAGTATTTTTTGTGGTGCCCACAGCCATAGATCCCCTGAAGGGAAGAGGGGAGCAGGGAAGCGTAGTGCTGTCCTGCAGCTCCACGCCCTTTGCGTAGGTTTCTCTGTCACACACTATGGCTGCAGCAGCAAGGCTGCCCACTTCCTATACCATCTTCTTCTCTCCCTACACCACTTTTTTCTTTTATCTAATATTAGTTCTTCAGCACAGAAGCCACCTTTTTACTGTGTTATATGTGTCACTTGTTCACAGCGGTATAGATTTTAAATGCGAACAACTCTGAGTACTCCACTTCCCTCATTATATACTCTCCAGCGCACAGGTGGATAATAAAATAATAATCTGCATTTTATGGTCAATTAACAAGAATAAATCTGTGAATGAAATGCATGTGGCAAAAGCCCGATGTGAGAAGGCCCTGCAGCCTCCAAAAATGCATTTCACATTTCTCTTTCTGATGTCCAAAAATCAATGTGTAATAAAATTTCAACAGCCTTGACATGTAAGTGCCAGATAATAAGAGAAAATCTTGACCAAATCAAAGGCTTCTTTTACTTTGAGGAGCATTGATTTTAACAAGGTCATTTGTCTTTCTCTGGCTGTGCAATCACAGAATGAAAAATTGCAGAATTTACAGAAAATAGAGAGTCATCAACACATCATCTTGTCAGACAATGATTTGCCTGGAGACGAATGGCTGTCAGATTTCCTCAGCTTAGGAGGCTAATCTGAACACTGTCTGTGGTCTGCTGAACCTCCCAGCACTCAGACCAAGCCAAATATTCAGGATACTGAAATGAAGATATTTAAACATGTGCTTTTAATTCAAAATTATTCCAGAGCAAGTGCCTGCATTCTTGGATCGAACGTCTTTTAAGGTATTATTTGGAATTGGTTTGCAATTTTGTACATAATATGAACTAAATCTTCGTGATACACCATAGCTTGTCTAGTAAATGTAATTGTCTCCCCTCCACGTTGTATTTACCTTGGTCAAGATTATTACTCCCTTGAGTACCTTATGTGGCCTTTTGCTATCTGACAAGCCAATTAAAAAGTTATTTGAAGTTGTAAGTAAAGAAGTAGAAGAAGATTTAGAACTATAAAAAGTAACCTGTATACTTCTATAAAAGCACCTGTCTGGGGGATATTAAATGACTGCAGTGTACAGTGAGGAATAAAAGGTAACACAGCAAATTGGAGCTGTCATTTCATCTCCCATTAAAAGATTAATTAATTTTCCTTTGACAGTGATAGCAGTTGAGCTTCAACATAAGACACACAATATGAAAGCATGAAAGCTTATTTTAAAAGTGCATATTAATAGTCATCTGCCTGGGATCCCACAAAGTACAGTAGATTTTTTTCCACATTTGGCCCAGCATGACCATGGTGGTTCATCAGAGGCCGCCAAAAGGCTCAGAAGCTCCTGAAATCAGAGTGCATCTCTATTTCCAGAGTGGTTTATTTTAGTTTTGTAAGATGTTGAAGATCTTGCCATTCCTAAACTATCTGCTTCCTTAGGGGAATTTTGAATGTGAAGTAGTGTGTCTCGCTTGTCTTTGGGATTAATTAACCCTTGGGAGAAAAAAGTCTTCTTGTCTCTCTAATGAAATGACCCGAAAAGATCTGTATTTATAAGAAAGCCCTCCAACTGCGTGACAGCCTCGTTCTGCATAATGATCCTGTCGCCGCTGCATGGCTGTTGCTTTGGGGTCCACCCAGACCCCCAGGAGCAACTTGTTCCCCCAACACCCCTGAAGATGCCACTTGCACTGCAGCAAGCCCCAGCTCACAGCTTGGCCACCCAATTTAAGGGGCCTGGCTTTACTTCCAGGAACTGGGATGAGTTTCTCAGGCAGTCCTCCCTGACTTTCCAGGAGATGGGAATAACCCATAATGGAGTGAGGGCCTGGGCACCCAGTGGGGCAGGAGCCTCCCCAGCAGCCCTGACAAATCCTGATGGCAGGGAGAGAGGGGAAAAGCAGGGAAGAGAGAGGAAACCAATGAATAATAGATTACTAAAATCTAGCCAGCTAGCAAGTGCATACACAGGAGAGGGGAAGAGTGCATAATTCATCTGTAATTGCTCTGGGGGGATTTTAAATAAGGAAGAGAGATGGGTTGCACATTCCCTTTGTTTCTTTTTTAAGTTTTCCATTTTCAAAATGTGTTTTTGTTCACCCATCTTGACCTTAGGGCTGAAAGGTGACCCAACTACCGTCCTGCCACCTGTCAGGTGATGCGGCTGGTCACACGCGGGATGCCAAGGCGTGACTGAAGCATGACCTAAAAACGACTGTTGCCTGTACTACTGCAGGCAAAAAGTGGTGAGCGTAGAGGACGCACCTTTAAAAAGACAGGGACAAAATCTCGGTACTAATTTAGTGATGGCTATTTCATAGCTCCTGAAAATACTCTGGAGGAATTTCTGTCTTGTGATTCACCGTTAATCACCCTGCTTATTTTGCAAACCATCAAATTCATGTGAGGTTGGCTTTTGTCACAGTAAGTGAAACCTGTTTAACTTCCTTCTGTTTCTCCAGAATAAACAAGGGAACAGGAGAGAACAACACAGGCTGGCTAACATGGAGTCCCTACAGGATGTTTCCCTGGGAAAAGGAAGTGTGTCTAGAAGTGATGCTTTTATGTGATAAACTTACACCCTGCATTTGTCAAGATTAAAATTCTTATTGGTGTTATGGAAAGCAACATAAATACAGATGTTTTCATCTCAGAGATCTATTTGTGCCAACATCTCGTCTCTGAAAGTTGAAAATATCAAGCTCTTCTGGAGTAATAGCAAATGAGACAACATGCCCTGGTTTCCTGTTCCCTGGGGAGGTACAAAATGCTGGTCTGTGCTGTAAAACTGCTGCTGTTCCACGGCTACCTGCGTAAAGCTCCTTTTGTTTTCCCATCTTGCTACACTCTCAGTGTCAGTGAAAGACTTTGGCAACAAGTTCTGTGTTCTAGTTTGTGTGAAAACCTTTCTCAGTTTCTACTTTGTAATATTTCAAAAATCACTGAATGTTCCCTTCTTTTTTCTTTTCTTTTTATGAAAGAGCGCGCTTAGAAACTTTTGATCTGCTTTCTCCTTACCATGATGTTGTATTTTTTCTTATTGTGTTTCCTTGTACTGGTCTCTTCCAAAGATAATTTTTTTTCAGTCTCCTAAAAAAAGACATAATAAAGTGGGAAGAATGGGTAATGCCCACTCATAAAACGTGCAGAAAAATACTGAGCTACTCTTATAAGAAAAGGCAATTCTTCCATTTTTACGTCTCCCTTGCCCTCTTCCAAGAAGGAAATTAAAAGGTCCAAGGAATATAATTGTTTTGGGTGGGTATGTGATTGAGATCCTAATAATAACGTAATTGCAAGAGCAATAGTTGAAGACCTATATCTGTTAAAAACCAGTAACTGTTTATTACTTACCTACCACTGTATCAGTAGACCTGTTTTATCTTCTGCTGACATGACAGCTTCTGAGCCTCCACAGCAACAACCTGTTTTATGCGTATTTTTGAATTATTGTGTGTTTGGCACCTAATGAGACACTCAGTTTGTGGCATGCGTGGAGTACGTGGTCCAGATTACCAGCTCTATTCCACTATTCTGTTATGACAAAGCTGATGCAGGGAGGTGAGCGCTAGCGTATCAGTCAGTACCAGATGGACTGGCATGGAAGATTGCAGTTTGAGAGGCCTGCTCAGAAGTAACTGTCTTGCTCTTTATTTTCTGACCAAGAGACAAGATGTCTACAGATACTGTGTTTCTCTGAATGATAACTTGTTGTTATTAATGCATTCAACAATTCCCATTAAACAAGAGTAGGAATGGATGATATATTTCCCAGTGAATACTAAAATCTCAACAAATACGGTCTCAGTCATTCAAAAACTTCATAGATTTGATCTGAATTCACGTGAATGATGCTGCCTAGGGAGAGCAAAGGAAAAGCAATGTCATTGTATTCCCATCACGGAGCTGGGGGAGGGGGCCGCCTCTCTTTGAACATTCATTCTCGGCGTGAAAGATGCAGGTTCGGTGTCTGCTTGAGGGGATTTAAGCCCCCTCCACCACCTCTTTCTTAGTCCTTCATTGCTAGCCGCTATGCCATTAAATATTCTGGGGTGCCTGCAATCCTGTTGCTGCTGTTTCACTTGGCATTAATAATTAAATCTTCACTAGCAAAGGGACTGAGCTTCAGATATCGTCCATCCTCGAGGAGCGCTCCAGGCTGAGAAGCATTCACGTCCTTTGTTGAAATGACTGCTCATATATTTTCCACACACCGAAACTGTGCCAGTCGGAAGGACGGAAGGTGCCCCACTTTACAGCAACTGTCTCATGGTTAGGCTGCTAATCTGGAAGAGATAGTAAACATGATTTTAAATCCAGTTTCTGCTACATTTGAACTAAACTACAATGTCTTTGTTTTGCTATAAAATTCTCACATTTAAATTTGTTTTGACCCAAGTCAGGGCCTGTTTTTAATTTTGTTCCCTTCCTTGCTTTTTTTATCTCAGCAGGCAGCCTGAGAACTCTCCCTCCTTTTCATTACTCGCAAACATAATGATAACAGGTTAACTCTGAGCCAGTGAACACCTCTCACTTGGCTTTGGAGTTTATTCATCCCTAAGGTATAGCTATTATTTTGTAATTGGAAGCACCTTCTAGGCATTCCTTTATCAGCAGTATAATAGATACTTACAGCTCTGCTATTACTTCCTTGTGAACCTGCCTTGGTGTTAACAGCTGTTCGCAGCAGTTCTGGGGCTCCTCCCTTCCAGGACATAGTTTCATCCTGACCGAAACCAGCATCCTACACAGCGTCACTCTGGCGTTGGGGCAGACAGGTGCTGCACCATTCTTCTTCCCACTCTGCAGGAAGAGAGCATGACCGCAGTTATGTAAAGCAGCGGATGGAGCTTACATATTCTGTACTGCTAGAGTCATGACCTAGTATGCACAAGGCTTCTGGACTTTCTAATTAGGGATGGAGCTAATTAGAACTGGCTAACACGTCCATATATTGGACATGTTTTTATTTCACAGACTTCAAAGGAGACATAAGCCTCTCCCCCTTCCAAAAATGTTTATATTTGCCATCAACATTTTCACTAAAAGGTTTAGCATTTATTAAATTGAAACCTGACTTTTCAAATGAAGTCTGTGATCACACAAATCAATGTTTTTTATGAAAGTAAGAGGGTTTGGGGACTGGCTTAGTGACAGCAATACAGGAAAGACGAATGCTTTAGGGAGTGCCGGCACAGTGAAGGGCTGAGCCTGGGGGAAAAGGCATTAGACCACAGCTATGGTGAGGAGGTGCATTGCGGTGTCATAGCTAACACAGTCTTTCTTTTCGCCCTTTCTTTTTGACAGAGCAATCATAAAGTCATGTTATGATCTAGGCCAAACCTTCCAGGGGATCCTTCACATCACCTTGGGGTGTAGAGCTGCACTGGTTCAGCCAAAATACTACACATTTCCATTCTTACTAATGACACATCACTTTTACTATTTAAAACACATATACAAATAATGAAGACCCAACCAATTCCTTTTTACGAGTTTCTCCCATGGTTTGTTCTCTAATGAAAAACCTGAATGACTCATTTCTGGCTAGAAGCAGCTGAGACAACGGAACTAACAGAAGCATTGTCTGCGTCACCTACAGCGATATTGCTACACCAGCCTTAGGGCAATTTGTAAGGGTTTATTTTCCTTTTTCAATAGAAAACAATTGGGTAAAGAGAAAGAGCAATGAAAAACAGCAGAGAAACTTACAGGAAAGCAAACATAAGACAAAATGTGGACTTGGATTCCTGAAGATTTCTCTATTTGAAGAAGGAGCGACAGGATCAGAAAGGGCTTGGTCCCTGAACTCCAGTGACTCCTTGGGAATGGCTATGACATGCTGAAATTACTAAGAACTCTGAGCCAGCACATAGTTTCCTTCATACCAGCCCACTCAGGGACTAGAAATAACTTTTTTTTTTTTTGTCAGAACCAAAACACAGAACTCAAAGAAAGAACCAAAACACAGAACTCAAAGAAAGAAACACAGCATGTAATGGAAATGTCATAACCTTCTACCTGACTCTTTCTGCGCCAGCTATTGGCACAGAAGGTTTCTTTTCTCTTTTCTGAAGCAGAATTAAATACAGAAGAGTTGGTGCAGAGGCTATAATGGAACAGAGGAACTGGAGAAGGAAGAATAAAAAGTGGCAGCCGTACTAGTAAATTAAACATGGCCACAGGCACTGGAACTTGATAATCTATACTGTGAAACTGTTAGAACAGTCCTTCCCGTGGTTTTGGTCAGAGGCTAGCTTGCCCTCTCCCACACATGTCCTGCAATGAGATCTTTCCCAACAGGTAGTTTAGATATGAACACCAGGCTTGGAAGAGTAAGAGCTCTATGGCTGTGGGCCCTTCTGGGCTGGTTGGCCTCACTGTTTGAGAGATGCTCAGGCCTGTTTAACTCACTGGTATAGGCACAACTGCAGAGAATTCAGGGACCTTCACGTCCTTCTTCCTTTGACATAAGCAACCAAGTCATATCTTTTCTCTAAAGGTATCTAACAGCATCTTGAAACAAGGTAAGATTTTTCCTGATTCTAGTGCTCTCTCTGAAGCCATTCAAAATCCCCACCCTCCTGATGGCAAGGAGCTTTAAAAAAAAAAAAATAAAAAGGGCCATTCACATCCATTTTGCTTAGAGAGAAAAGCATCTGCTGGTGTTTCACCTGACATATTTACAGAGAGGAATCAAAATCCCTCTTCACCTTTGTTGTGTTCAACTAAATAAGAGAGTATGGAAATGGTTAGGGACCTCACAGAAGATGGAGTGCACTGTTCATGTATTTCTAATAGTCTCTTCCATGCTGAATGATTTAAAAAAAGTATTTTTTACCCATGCTACTACTGGCTATTCCAGTTCTTATTTCTATTATGGGCAGAAAGCACCTCCTAATTTCCAACTCACGTCTCATACAGTATTCCATGCAGCAGCAGCTTGCCCAGTCACGCAGACAGCCCTGGACACTAAAGCTGTGCCTGTGCCAGTGGATAAACCAGGCTAAGGCTGTTCTCTGGCCCCGCTGAACTGGCAGCATCTGTCAGCTAGATTCTTTCACCCTCAAAACCTGAGTGGATGCATCCAAAGTGTGGGAACCGTCTCTGGTCTGTGCTAATTCTCAAACGGCTTGAACATGGAAAGATTCGGTTTGGCCAAAACCATGCCGGGGAGCACGCTAACCATCTAAGACGGTGGGTGGCCCCATTTGTTTACCAGCACAGCCACAGCCTTAGACTGTGATTTGCAAGAATGTTTACCGAGTTGAATATCAGTTACCAGATGAAATATTTTTCTGAATCACTGGCATCTGTAGAGTGAAACCTCTTCCATCAGGATTGCTCTCTGTTTCCTTCAAAGGGGACCCCACGGTGACCAAGCAATATCTTTAAGAGAAAATATCATGCTTACAAAACAAAAGATTTCAGAGAAAAACTGAAATATAATGCATGCATGTCTATTTTTGTGAGGATAGGTAGGATTAAATTCACTTCAGGCAACTGAAAATTAAAATTCTAAGTATCTCGGTTTTTTTTTTCTCATGAATTTGTCTAATTCTTTTTGAACATGAAAACTTCTGGCATTCACCAATTCCAGTAGCAATTATTTGCGGTGTTTAACTATACCAGCAGACTCTAGAGTGCAATTGTTCCGATCACACACAGGTGCCTGCTTTAAGATGAGATGAATTGTTCTCCAGACTCCTTTGACTGCAACAAACACAACTCCACTGATTCTCAAGGGAGCTCAGACATCTACCCTTGATGAAGATACGTATTAACAGACACCCAGTGAACCTCTTCCCTGACTTTTGGCTATGCCTGTTAAGTTGAGATGAATCCCATCTTGTCTATCAATTTCTGCTGTTCCTCAGAAATAGCATTCAGTATAAACTGGACAACCTCATACAACTTCACTTTGACCATCCGCTGGGAACTTTACTGGACCTGGGGAAGCCTCTGCAGTTGCATGGGATTAGCAATGCACAGTATGAGTTTGAACTTCCAGTTTCGAGCACCTAGAAGCGAGCACGTTGCTCACTAAGCCACACCGGGCCCTGGCACTGGAGCAAATTCTGAACTCGTGTGATTTGGGGAACCAGAAACTCCCTCGTATATCTTCTCTAAGCCTGAATTTTGCACAGTATAATAAAATCACCTTCAATAACAATAAAACATTTTAACACACAAGCTTTTATTTCATTCTTTTTGCACAGCTATGTAATATCTTTGTATTTTGATTCTGCTTGTCAGTGGCTCATAATGAAAGACACTGGTGCAGGACTCTCCTTGATTCTTCAAGGTATAAATGGACATTTACATTGTGCTTTTTGAATATCAGTACCTTTCATGATAGGTTTATCCCAGGAAAAACATATTATTATTTAAAGGATTAATGGTGCCTTTTGCCTGTTAGCTCAAACCACAGCTAGATCAAGACATGACTGGTTGTGGAGAGCTGACTAAGATTTAACATAGGCAAAGGTCGTAAGTCAAGGTAGCACAAAGAAATGTCCTCTTTCAGCCATTGTCTGCTTTAGTGATTCTGTCAGAAAATGATTCCGTACCTTTCTCCACTTTTACTTCTGTGCTGTGACTCAGAGATACATTTTCATGCTCAACATAGAAGTGATACAGTTTGAAGGACTACTCTCAAGAAGAGGAAAGTGATAAACAGTTTAAATTCACAGGAAAGTAGTGAGTCTGGTCTGGCAAAGAGCAGAATTAAAGGATCAGTTTGCCCAAAACAAAACTCACTTTGTTCTTCAGTAATGCTGACAATCAGATAGTTGTAAAAAATTGTTCTTTACTTGCAAACTGAGACTGCTAATACAAACAATAGGCACACTTGAATTTTTGTCACAGCTTCTGTTGGATGATCTCAGAGATACAAATACTGAACACCACAACGACCATGCGGCCAATGAACAGAGCAAAGTAAAAAAGCATGCCTTGACCACAGTCCATTCTGGCTAATGCGATTTACAAAAATAATCTGCTGGCAAGATGGAAAAAATCTCACAAATTCCTCCCCAGCTTTTCACAATAAAACAAATTATCTTCTCTGAACTCCTTAAGGCAGAGAACATTCCTTTGTAGTGTCATGGTAAAATAAGTTATTCCCTGAACTTCTGAGAAATCTGGATTCCTTTTTCTGTATTCTTTACTTTCTGTGTTCCCTTTGCAATTGATTTTCCTTACAATGCGCAGTTATATAAATAAAAATGGCTCATCTGTTAGTTGAGTCAGGAGAAGGGGAGTGAATTGACAAGTTCATGCAAAAAGCCCACAGTATCTGCACTTTGTTAAAAAGTGCTTTTGTAGTAGTGAGAAAGAACAGAAAGGAGGAATTGATTGTATGTGTATGTGTGGGTGGTAAAAGTACTTTTAGATGGAGGTGAGAGGCTAGAAGCTGTCAAAAGCCTGAGAGTAGGAGCAAAGTAGACAGGAGATGCCCCAGGTAATGTGCTTTGTATCAGACAAGTTGAACCATTTTATAAAACACACTTGTAAGCAGTATTTGAAGTAAAATAAAATTATTTTCTACTTATATCAGAACTGTTTGCTGAAGTGGATTTCTTTGTCTAAATTCAGAATGGTTTCTCCAGTGCATATCGCTACCGAGCTTGTAAGACCAGACACAGAGAAAAAAGTCTGAAAAAGGAGTGAAAACCCAAGGAAACAGCAAAATGAGCCAGGTGAATATTTGCAGTTCCTGCCTGCTACATGTGAGAAAGCTTTTTGTATTTGCCTTCTCAGTCACTTCCGAAAGAATCAACGTGGTTCATAATGAGATTAGTCTGTTTGGTAAGGAGGGGCGGCAAACAACGAATAAACAACCCGGATTTAATACCGATCATGTTTTAAGCACCACATTTCTGTCGGTTAGCTAACATCAGTCCTGGCATTATGAGTAACAGGACGGCAATGTCCAATCTCAGATATGCACTTCAAATCGATTAAAACATGACACGCATCTAGAATTACAGCAACGAAGGCATAAAATAACGGGCAGCTGAACTTGTAGAGATTTGAAATAGCAAAAAAGTAAAATAGGAATTTGTCCTTCAAATTTAATAGGCTCAGATTTTTATACACGTAGTATTTCAGAACTATGAATCTAAAGAGAGAAAGCATCCTTCCTATGTCTACTTCAAATACCAAAAATTGATTTTTCCAAGACTGTATTTTCAAAACTATGGAACTTGTTTTCTATGGATTTGTGGTTTATAATAGATTGTAAGTATCGGGCCAACTTTTTATCCACAATTGTAGCATTTATAATGTCACTTTCTTATGTGGCATCTCCTCCACCTCCATAGGGCTGCCTGCTTTCACAAAACTTGTGGGAGCTTAACTACAATTGAGACAACTCCCTTTTGGCAAACATATTTAAATTTGGACAAAGGTTGTGAAAGTTCAGTGTAATAGGACAGAGGGACACGGTTCAAACACTGACTTTTAATAAGGAATCAGTTTACAAAGACTTGTCTTTGTGTGTGAGTCATGATATAAAACATTCAGAATGCAATGGATACACGAATTAAGAGTCCTGTAGTTTCTACCATGGCTCCTGTATACTACATAAAGCAGTTATGGTTGGCAACTCTTTCAGCCCAAGATTCAGGAGGTCACTGCATGTACCGGATCGTTCCACCCAACATACACGTACAGTCCCATCCGAGGTCTCAGTATGACAGCCATCCTACATCTCCGGGAAAAACAAGTCACAGTGAGTGAAGGTTGTGAACCTTAGCTCCTTCTACTCCAGTGAAATGACAGAGAAATCCCTCATAGGCAGAATACGCAACAGATACTAAAATTGGAACTTGGGCTGGACAGTTTATTTGCAATGTGGAATCTTTCATGACTGCACTTGGGCAGGGACTCAAAATTACGTATCTTCTGGCACCTTTGGCTCTATTATGCATGTTGATATTATGTGGGACCATTGGCTCAACGCTGACTCAGAGGGAAGAGTGCCTCCGACTGAATCACTAATGCCATATCCTGCAGCACTCTAGCAAAGCCTTGGCAGTAAGGACAGATAATTACAATGTGGTTACTATGACTGATTTTTGAGATGCTTTTATATAAACCTCAGTAGGCAAAATGCAGTCAGTTTGCTCAGAAATACCCAAGTGCCCCAAGTATATTATTTTCTACCACAAAACTGAGCATAGAGATAGAATCCTATTAGACAAAAACATCCAGCTGAATACTGTACCCTGAATTACTCTGTATCTTTTTCACATAATTTACAAAAGAATAAGTATGAATACAAAACCACTGTCCTTTTACATGTTTCTTTTGCTTTTTTTTAATGACAAATAAGGGAGATCCATATACAAGATGTTGTTTCCCTTACAATAGAAATACTAGTCCCTAGTCTGTTTTTCCAGACTCTGAATAATTGTTGAACGAGTCGGTGTGACAGTGGTATCAGCCTTACAACATCTCCAGAACTTGAATAATGTTTTGTGGACAGACAGCCCAAAGTCAAATGATGCTATTTTTATCTTTCCTTCAAATAGAGTCTCCGTTTCTCTTCCTCGCATTCCTCAAGTCTCTTCCCATGGCCTTTCTTTCCCCTCAGCAAACCTGTTCTTCCCACCTTTTGAAGATTTTACTGTCTCCTTCCTTCTTCCGTGTGTTAAAATAAAGAAAAAAGTTAGGGCCAACATTAGTCTTGATTAGATTCAGAGTGCAGTTGACACATCCCCGCGCCATTGTTCGGGATGTTTGCCGATTCAGTCAGATATCCCTGTATCAGTTACAGTCAGTTCATGCTTTCAAGGTTATCTTTGCAACCACGAGGACTAGATACTATTTTTTTTTAAAGAGAAAGATAAGATTACTTACAATTTGAAAATGCTGTGAAGGCCACATAAATGTTCCCAAACTGGATGTTTGACAACTTTTACTAATATAGGAAGAGCTGCCAAGCAACTTAACTCAGAATAACTGAATAGGACTATTTCTTATTCTTTCTTTTTGGTCAGACTATTTAAAAATTGTGGTTTCTTCAGTTATTAACTATTAGACGCTCAGACAGACCCCTGGTTGCAGCGAGGAAGGGGTGTAGTGTTTGTTTTCCATCTGCTCTTTTTATTAGGGACAGAAAGGCCTCGGTATTTCACGTTACCATGTGAATTAGAAAGTGATCTTATCACTCTGCAGCCGCACGGGATTACTTCAGCAGGCTGTAACGAAGACGGACGGCAGAACGGACCGACTATCCTGAACGCCCACCAATTCCCGGTCGTGCCCGGGATCCCCTCCGGGGGCCCGCACCGGCCCCTCGACCCTTCCTGGCCGCAGGCAGGGCCCCGCCGGCCCGGCCTCCCGCCCGCCCGGGAACCGGGGACTCTCGGCTCGGGCGGCCTCCGCGGCAAACCCGCCCGCCCGCCCGCCGGGACTCCGCACCCACCCGCGCTCTACCCCGCGGCGGTCCCGGCAAAGCGCCAGGTCCCCGGGCAGGCGGGGCTCTGGCTCAGGCCCGGCTGCATCGCCCATTGAGACCCCGGCCCGCTCCGCACGCCCAGCGCTCCCCCTCCGCCGCCACAACCGGACCGGACCCAACCGGA
>WHYT01016521.1:156677-195127 GCA_009806455.1 Tetrax tetrax | reverse complement strand
TTTTTTTTTTTTTTTTTTTTTTTTTTTTTTTTTTTTTTTTTTTTTTTTTTTTTTTTTTTTCAAATTGTACCTGGGAATTGACTTACCCGCTCCATTTCTGAGGGCTGTACAGTGGTAATTCACAGTCAAGGAAGAATAATTGAAGCACAAGCATTTCCAGTTGTCTGACACGTTTCAGGATATTGCTTCAGGTGACTTAAATTCTGTGCTGGAAAACTTTTTAGTATACAGATGATTTCTTCCTAATTTTTTTGGGTTAACCACCTCAGTGAACAGGACAGGAGCCACCATGGGTTTGATGAGGTTGAGTGAATGGGGGCATGCCCTTGTTTTTCTGAAATCTGAGAAACTTGATTCTCCAAAACTCATCTCGGATCTGTAGAAATATATGAAATCAGAAGCTTGACTAGATCCAGTGGAAACTTCTTGCTTTATCCATGTCAATTTTGCTACAGGTTTAAGAAAATAATCCTCAGCTTTTTAAGGTAAATTTTTTTTTAAAAAAAGTATATATATCTCTCCCATTTCCTTACTAGTATGTTTCTGAATGTTTTATAACTCTTCTGGATTGTAACTTATTAAGTATTGATATACCCTGGTGATTTGCAGAGGAGAGGAAAATATAGCTTCTTTTCTTGCTTAAATTAAGGTATTCCCACCATACCTGACCCAGTTTTTTCTACTAAAACTTAATATTAGTAATATTAATTTTTTACATTTTGCAAAAAGTTACTATAAGCACTCTGAACAATGTACTGTTCCTGTTTTTCTTGAAGAAAAATAGAATAAAAATGGACAGACACAGCAGTCCAGCATAGCTGAGACTATATGCATTAGTCTTTTGCCTCACTACACTTTCCATTCCATCTCATTTGATGACAACTGTGGCAAAGGTATCCTTTTCCTCTCTAATTCTGTAACGTAATATATTGGGATGCAGAGTGATAGGCATTTTTTGTGCGCTTGTTGACGCAGACTGGTGGAAGACCTTCAGCATTGCCAGAATCAGTGAACGCCTCACTGGTAAACAGCCAGCTCACGCCCTGCGCTGTGCGACAGCTGAGTTCTTAGGTGTGCTTATTCTGCAGTTCGCATCAAGTTTTATCTTGCAGGTGCATCAGCCTTTTTCCTGTGGTTGGAGGGCTTGGGTGGCTGTGAGGAAAATGATTTATTTTATATTGCATGTATTATATTTTATGTTAGAAATAGAAAATGTTTTTCTCAAAATAGTAACAGAAACACTTTTTTTCAGAGATCAGTTTTTTTTTCACTCCAAGTGGAGGCGTGAAGCGAGTGAGCAAAACTGTGTTTCTCTCTTCACTTTTGCCGTTCATACTGCTAGGGTGTTATGCACTCTGAGGTGATAGGATGAGCTGTCCTTGAAAATCCTTGGTATTCTCTGTCTGAGCTACTTGGGGTACTTCTTTCTTCCTTTGATGGCATGAGGCCTCTTCTACTTCAGGGATGTTCTGTAATGCTCTGATCATGATGGTACGATATTGCTCATTCTTAATAGGTTGTTGATTTTTCTTATGAAAAAACCAAGCACTTAAGCCCAACATTTCAATTGTGCATACTTGTACAATGAAACAGCTTCTTACTATACATTTTTAATAACTTGCTCCATTTATTTCTAACTTCAGATGTGCTGCCTTGCAGGATGGGGAATACAAATATATGAAGCTATACAAAAGCTTATGAGAGTAATAAAAACAGAGAAACACCCCAGTGTGGTTCTTACTCACTGCATAGGGACAGAAGCAAGAATACCAAAACTGCTATTGAAAGTTGTTGACTAACCCGCACTTAAACCTTCAAGGGACTTTCCCTATTTTCCTGATCAAGCCGTTTCAAGGTTTCATTCCTTGTACCTTGTTTTTCTTGTTTTTCAAATTTAGCCAGGTTTGTTTTTTCCTGTCCCTAGCAGAAATAGACAACTTCTTACTTAATATCTCTGTAGCTGATTCTGTTTTAGGTTTTTTTTTTAAGATTATTCTTTCTCCCGGCAACCTGTTTAATGAGGCAGCTAAACCTCCCTAAGAGCTAGCAGGGTCTGAAAGAGAAGGTCCTGCTCTCCTGTCTCCTAAGTCAGTCAGACACTTCAAAGGCATCTCTGACTGATCTTGCAGTGACCTGCAAACACCTAAAGGGTCTAGATATGGGAGGCTTTGGGTTTTTGTTTTATTTTGTTTTTAAAGTCTTGATTGGGTTCATTTACTCCCATTCTAGTTTCTTCCATCAGCTTGCTGCGGGGTGTCATCAGCATCATGGGGGTGGAGGGGAAGGGAGACAGGGTTACTCCTCTTGGTAGCGGCTGGCCAGTAGCCCAGTTTAGCTATATCTTAAAACCATATTGGCAGTCTTTTATTTTCTGAAATAAATACATTTGTGTTTTTTCTTGTTTTCTAAACATTGGGTTGTTGGCAGAGTCCTTTGAGCTATGCACTTTATTAATTTGGTTGCATGAACTGAATTAGCAAAAGCATTTGCTGAACTTTTGGTGTAAGCAGAAGCATCAGTGTGGCTTCTGCCTTCCTGCACAAAGGAAATTCTTTGCTTGTGTGCATGGGGAGTTAGGGTAACTAACCCATTTAAAATGGCAAATTACTTTTCTCTTGGCTTCCTTTTCTGCTAAGATGAGAAAACCAGAGTTTCCAAAAGGAAAAAGAGAAAAAAAAAAATTATTATTTTTTCGTAGTAAATACTCTGATGTGTTAAAAAGGATAGCTGTTGAAAAATTTCCCTGAAATCAGAAATATGAAAACATGAAGACTTGTGTGTACAGACGTAAGAACAATTACATCTGGAGATTTGTATTGCCCTGACCTAGATCTGTTACATTAGAGTATGCATAAATTACTTGATGAACACATTTTGTCACAATTTTTCTAGACTTTGGGTTTACAACTTGATTTTTTTTGTTTTTGTTTTTGTTTGCAGAGGTATAGAAATAGCATGACAGTATGTAAAATGTGGTCCTTAGTCATATGTTTTAGCCAGTCAGGATCCCTAGAACATACTTTTCAGATGTTGCTCTCCGTTTATAAATTGGGCAGTAGTGAAACTTGTTTGTCAGGTTTTTAATATAATGTTTATGGAAGTTAATGTAAATAGCTACAGTAGCTGTTTTCTGAAGGGATTGCCTGTTTATTTCCAAGTGGAACATTTTCATCAAGGAAACTGCCCACTGGAGATTTGAGGCACACGAGTAGCGGAGTACCTTGGGAATAGCAGTTGCAAGTTGTAAACTCGGGGGAAGCTCTGAGAAGCAGATGTGGAGGGCAGCAGCTGCCTGTTAACTGTGTGAAGTACAGCTGCCTGGCTGTTCAGGAAAGGACAGAGCCGACCAGTTGCATGGCATAGTATATTCTTGTTGACATATTAGTAAGGCAAGCCAACAGAAAGCATTCCAGTATCAGACTGCCATACTGTACTGTGGTTGCTTGCTAGGCCAGTTAGCTGTGTTATTCACAGGGGTTTGCTGCCTTAGTTCATTCCTATAATATATTTCCAATATACCAGTACTGCTACATCAGCATTGCTTGTACTGTTTGAATACTGGTGATGTTCTGCAGCTGGATATGTTACTAAACTTTTAAATGTTGTGGTTCATAAGATCGAGAAGAGATTTTGAAATTATTCTGACATCTAACAAAGAAATACTGGGCTAACAAATGTTTGCAGAATTTGCTGCCACAAGCAACATTTAGTGAAGCAGAGTTTCACACAAGTGAAATCTGCTTTTACAGCAGAGTAAAAGGACAACAGCTGTAAGTTGTGTGGGAGTTCTGCATTTTCTTTTCAAGTGTTTGGAACTGAATACTCTTTCTGACAGAACACAGATTTGATGACTGCTGTGTTTTAGAACTCTCTTGCAAATTCTTTTTTTTTTTTTCCCAACAACCCAACAACTTAATATTTAGAAAGTGAGCCATTAATATACACATATATAGTTTTAAAATTCTAAACGACTCTGGCTTTTTCCTTCACTTTCAAATATGGACTATTAAAATTTTTGTTCTACTGGCTTACGGGTTTTTAGTAACTTGTATGGTAGTAGTTAGATTTCATTCTGTTTGATCAAGTGGTATTCAAGCTATCTTTTAGGCTTTTGAGCTTGCCCAGTAATACAACTTCAGTAACTTTGGAGTAACTTGGGAATTTTATCGGAGGTGATGTTTACTTTCCCATCTGCGCTTTCCATGGGTGCCTGGCTTTACACTGCTTTGTGTAAGCACTGCACCCTCAAAAGTGCACTTAAGTGCTGTGGGATCTGTACTTTTGAAAATGTAAAGTGTAGAAAAAAATTGCTATTCAGTTTGAAGTGACTTAAACTAATGGAAACTTTTTCTTGACCTTTAAGCTATTGTGAGTTCAAATAACACCATGCCAACCCTCCAATTATATTTCATAGGAGCTGACTTTTTAGATGTGCCATGGTACTGTAATGGTAACAACATAGAGGTATTCCATGAAGATATTGCCTCTCTGAGGCAAATTAGATGTACAGCTATACATTAAATGAGTTAAAAGAGTAAATGACTTCTTAAGTGAGGGCTCTCCAGTACTCCTGAAACTTTAAGAGATTATTCTGCTGCATTGGTTATTCTGCTGTAACACTTGTAAAACAAGTGAAGAACTTGTGCTCTTGTGATACTGCCCTTCTGAAAAGCAGTAGCTCCTGGCATATTACAGTACAGTTTTCCACTGCAGAAAGCAAGTTAGATTTTTCTGGTGTTTTCTTAGTGTACTATCATAGCTCTTATAGAAAATAATCCTTGAGAGACATCACAAATGATTGCCAACATCTTTACTCGTCACAAATCTCCATTCAGACATGTACTGTGGGTTTTCTAGAGGTCACAAATTGACAACAGTTGAACTAAAATGCAGAATAAACTTGGTGTTTCTGCTACCGTTATTGAATCATCCTTATTGCAGAACCAACTTGATACCACTTCCATTAAGGTAGAGGAAAAATGAATGTATAGATCTATTACTGCATCGCATGTCCGGCGTGTTAAAGATGCTGACTAAACTTCTGAAACAGGTTACGTTACTACATTATACTGTTATCTGTTGAAAGTATCAGTGTCTTACATGGTGAGGTGGACAGGGGAAAAAAAGGAGTGAAGGTCACTTACTAGCTGACTTTTCAACACGTTCAATTTGGCTGCTCATTTGTAATTGTGGTAAGCTTGCTGTGTAAGCATGTATGAAGTGTTTCATATGGTATTTAAATTTTCTGCTATAGGAAAAGCAGCTTTGTCTGTACCCTGGGACAAAAGCTTTCTTATGGAAGGGAGAAGCTAGATTGTGCAAGTGGCAAAGCACAAGTACGGTAAACACTGTCATCTTTGTGTGTGCTTTACAAAGGATCCCATTGTAAGATCTTACTTCCATTTTTTAAAATATTTGACATCACTGTTGCAATCCTTCGATCAGTTATATACTTTCTTTTATTCCTCTAAACTTCCGCAGTTCATCTGTAACAGTTTTGCTCACTGAGATCGTAATGAGCACTCTATAGAAGTGTGAATGGGAAATCTCTAGAGTGTACAGGAAAAAAGGTTTTCCGTCAATTTTCTTTGATCAGTCACTGATGATGGATGATCTGGGAGCGTTGTCGCTGGTACTCGGGGACACAGCCAAGCGCTCCCCTCTGTAGTGGGCTGTGGTGGACCAGAGAGCTCCCCTGCCGCAGCCGCTTTCCTGCTCTGTTTGGAATTGCTTGTGAATGGGACAGAAACCGCCACCTCTTGGCTCTCCATGCTGAGGGATATTTGCAGTACAATTTAATGAATCATTGTCTTGATGAGTATGAAAATAATTGAGTTTTGGGCTACCAAAAAAAGGGAATGTGTTTAGTTTTAGAGGCTTTTTGCTACACATTTTTTTTTCTTTTTTTTTTGTTGTTGTTGTTGATAAGACACCACAATATCACCAGATGAAGATCTATGTTTTCGGCATCTTTGGGAATTTTTTTTTTGTGTGTATATTATGGAATAGCTAAAGCAGAAGGGAATTTAAATGCTAAATAACACAAGTATTTTCTGGCAGAATACCATGTCCTGTATACAAAGATTGTGTGTTTCATAATCTAGTTTAATAAAACAAAATATTATAGATATATTTATATTAAAATTAATTGTATGTAAATATCTCCAGAAACAGAAGAAAGTAATAGCTCAACCTGTAATTCAGTGTAAGTAAAATGCAAAATTGACCAAAAGATAGAATTAGTGAAAGTAAATCAGATGCTTAATTTTACTGTTTCCAGTCTGATGGAAAGTTATTGGCTAGTCATTTAAAAAAATTACTTCGAGTGTATGAGCCTTTACTAGGCAAGTACATTTGAATGATATATAAGGGATGATTTTAATTCTGCATTGCTTTGCAATCTGATATATTTTTTTCTTATAACTTCATGATGGCAAATCAACTGAACATGAGAACTTCAGTGCAGTTAAATAATATTTACACTGCTATAGCTTGTCTGAAACTCATAGTCAACTATTAACAGGCTGATAATATTTACTGATTTCTTTTTTATGTGTTCTTAAACTTACAGGGTGAATTGTCCAGTTAAATATTAGGTTGGAGAAGGTTAATGCATAAAAAGTTGTTTGGGTTCCCATTTCAACTTGGCTTGTTAAATTGGTTTTCTATCTTCTCTTCTGACGTAGAAGACTTGCTGAAAATTTTTCCTCATGGATTTTTGGGGATTACAGTAAGTTTTAAACATGCCTGAATATATTAGAAAGAAAGTAGGATCCAGAACTTGTCAGTAATAAGATAAACCAAAAGCAGAAAGGAAGGAGGAGATGAGCTAATTATTCCAGTTGAAGCTGTCACTTTGTGAAAATGAAACTGTAGAGTTTTTGAGATTTCTTTTATATCATTCCTGTTGAATAAAGCTGGTATTGAAGTCCCAGGCCTTCCTAAAAGGACAGTGGCAATTCCTTGGCAAGAAGCTCGGTTGTTGAGGGAACTGGGATGCTTCGTTCTCTGTCTCAGGATGCTGTGGGATGTGCCTGTTCTCCTTTCTTCGGCTTGCTGCTGCAAAAAGCTGGTATTCCCTCGTTTTCCTTCAGTGCAATGCTGTTCTTTCACATGAGTATGGACAACCTGTTGCTTGTAACTTCATAAAGAGTATTAAGATGAGATTTTTAAAAATTTTTTTTGTTTGTTTGTTTTCATTATTAGCAGCTAGCTTCAGCAATCTGAATGCTACTGCTGAAATGGAAGCTCTTAAGTTCCAAGTTTGTAACACTAAGAAAAGCTGCAAATAGAGGCACAACAACTAAAGCAATTTATTTGTGAGGGAGGGAAAATCACGTGTGGTAGGTCATGTTTTGCAGGCTAGCATTGTAGTTGTTCTTTAAGCAGTTGTTTTGTTCTAGAAGTTTTTGTCTTGGGTTTAAGTGCTGTAAGAGGAAAAAGGTTTCAAGGAAATTTTGTTTTCTGACTTTTAATTGCTGGCATCCTCAATGCAGTATGTTCTCATTGCGTGAAAATAAACCAAAAGCCTTTTTAGCTGGTGGGTAGGGAAGTTGTTCTTGTTTCTCCCAGAACTTGTTTTACACTGTTGGAGTGCATCAAACTTTTTTTTTTTAAGTTTGCTTTAATTTTGAACACTTAAACAAATACTGTCATCTGAAAAAAAGCCATTTGTACAAGGTAGCATTAAAATTTAAAGTAGCCTCTGAGTAGGTGATAGGCTTTTTGGTCATGAAAAGTACCTTGTGAAGTATAGTAAGTTTGCTTTTCATTCCACTGAGCTGTAGTGTTCAGAGGCCTGATAGTGGCCTTTGTTGAAAATGTTGACTGTTCATTCATGAATTATTAACAGGTTGTTTTATTTAGAGGCATGTATCTGTTCCCTACTGTGTCAGTATAAAAACTATGTTCTAAAAAAGCTGTGTGTACAATCTCTGAAGAATGACAGTTTCCAGGATCAACACAAAACGTGCCTGCATGAAACTTTCTTATCAATTTGTAAGAATTTACTGCTAGCAGACCTTTCTGTGAGACTGAACTGAAATACGTCAGATTGCTGAAGTATTAAAATACAGAGCATTACTGAGCTCAGGGAGAGGTCCTTATATTCACAAAGTTGTCATAGTGCTTAATAGGCTGTACAATATTCAAGTTGTAGCATCATAAGAAGTATTTCTGATTTTTCTAATTATCACTTAGCAAGAGTCCTTCACTGTTCTTAGCAGGAGAAGGCAACATGAAAAAGTCTGAAATACATATCAAATAGCAAATGAATGTTGAAATGTTTTGAGTATAAGGCATTTTGTGTGTGTGTGCATGGGCACGTTGAAGGACGTGTTCCTGTGATTCTGATAGTGAGGAAACAAGGAGTCTCTTTTGGTAGATTTAATACCATGCATATGAGCATTTGGAGCTTGTTGGTGCAAAAATGAAGCTTAGGGAGTGAAGTTCTAGCTGAAAGTCCTCATGTACATACAGAGCTGTTTAGTGTTTAGCATACATTTTGGGTTTCCCTTAACTATGTATGTCTGGTTTTGGGAAAAACAGCCCTGGAAGGGGTTAGAAACTATTATGATCTAGGTAATGCTTCATCTGTTCGGATTTATACATTGGTAATGAATAATGGGTTTGGTAAATGAGAGGAATATAGTTAAATTAATATGGGGTTTTTTTGCCTTGAAACTATTAAAAGCTTTTGCAGAACACCGCCTTGAACTCAAACCAGTCATCTGAAACGAACCTGGGAGGTGGAGCGGGGCGCGGGAGCTCTCCGGGCCATCTTGTGGGGCCTGCTGCTGCGGCCTCCCCTTCCCACTGCGGGGAGCAGCGGCCTTCCCGCTGGCACTGCTGTCGGAGGCACGCTGAAGTTCACGTCAGGAAATTCTGAGCTTTCCAGGAGCTGCTTTTCTCATCAAGAAATGAGAAATACTTCACAAAATTAGCCGTGATACGGTTGGGTGCCGTTGAACTGAGGATTATTGTAGAAACAATAGCATACCTCGTTGCGTGGCTCGAGGTATGAGGAAGTGTTGTTGAGTGCTACGTGGTTATTTAAAATAGTTCCTGATAAGAAACTTATGAGCTAAGCTGTGTGTTGTAGTTAGATGGATATCTTCGTAATTTTTTTTTATGCTTTGCTGAAATCAGTAACTTACAGGCCCCTTTCAAAAATCTTGCAATTCTCCCAGAAAAATCTGTCAGAGAGCAACAGCGAATGACAGTAGCTAGAGGCTTGGTTGACAGGACAGTTAACTGTCTTATTTCTTCAGGACAAAAGTTCTGTCTTTCCCTTGAAAACCAGAAATTGATATATTGAGTTTGGAAGTACAAAGCATGCGGAAGAAAACTCCTCGTTAGGCTTTCATGTCATGTTACTGTTTTAAAGTTAACTAGTATGCTGCCAGAGTTACGTGGCAGTACATTGGCTGTAAGCTTCCAGTACAATAGACGTCTTAGCACGATATGTGTCTTGCAGTTTCGTATGAGTTGTCTTGATTATAATGCTGAAACCATTCAAAACAGCGTGAAATCTCTAAGCCATATCCCTATATGTTGCTTGAGAAAATGTTATGAAAAAAAAACCTATATCAAGCATTCTGCGTCATATTTATTAATACACAGAACTGTTCTTGTCGTAATGGCACTTCATTGTCTTAAAACAAAAACGCAACTGTCAACTGTGGGCCAGAGAGCAAAGCTGACTTACTGTCTTGTGTGGAAGAGCAATTTCAGGAGGATGCGAGTGTTGTGCAAGGCACCAGCTTCCCATCACAGCAGCCAGGGTGCCTGATGGTGCTGCTTCTGCCACTTCCTTGAAATAGAGGAAGAACCTGAAGGTTTGTGCGTTCCCCGGTGCAGGTGTGTGTTTTTGCTTCGAATGATGAGCCTGGTGGTTTAGTGCAGGACTATTTGTGGGAAATGCTGCTCTGCAGACTGACTGGGAAACAAATGCAGAAACTGCGCTCTTAAGAGGTGGCCTCGGAGAGGCTTTCGGCAGCATCTGGTAGTTGATCAGGGTTACCCTCCCAGCATCCCAGGGAATCGAGGTTCATCCCTGAAGACAGTGGGGTGAAGCATTATTTATGCTGTCAGTGCTCTCAAGACTAACTTTACTAAAGGCAGCCATTCTACCTTCAAAAAAAAGGACTTGGATAGAAGAAAAAAAATCAAGTTTTGTAACTCTCCCCCCCTCCCCGTATTAGGCAGAGGTGGATGCCGTTTTGGCTCTCTGATTTTACCAGTGCTGCTCCCCCCCCCCAACTTGTGGTTTGCCTTAAACATAGTGTACTTGCTATATGTAGGAAACTGTGCTTTCTCTTCTAGCACACAAAACAAGTCCATGCCTGTTTTAATCTCATTAAGTTCCTCTCTAGCTGTTTCCCCTTTTGGTTGTGGATATTGCCCATATTTGGTTCTAGCTATGATGCAATCACTTTATATCTGATTGTGTGGTACAATATGCTGTCTTGCCTGAGCAAACTCTGATAATTTATTATTAGATGTGGTTTAGATTAGCAGCTTATGATTTTAATGTTTAAAAGTACATTATAAAGGATCTTTTATGTAATGCAATATGTTATATTTTTTTCCTGTGAAAGATGCAGCAAGAGGCAGAAAGACTTGCCTCCAGCAAAGCTGTATTAAAACCAAGCGGGGGAAGGGATGATATAAGTTATAGTTCCATCCTTTACAGTGCCAAAGTAATGCACTGTAAAATACAAAGATGGCAGGGCATTACTAGGAAACTATTCAATTTGGTTTAATAACAAGCTGCTTTCACAGTCTAATAATCACAGCTCTCATGAAAACACATGCTCTTATATTCTGCGTGGTGTGTTTTATATACTTGTATTATGCTTTAAAAATTGAATGTCTGAAAGTGTATTTCTCTCCTAAATGCTTCAGTGGCTTATTTGAAAGTACTCATGGTTTTGGTGAGTGCCATGGACTTTTAACCATCCTTTCTGCTGGCCTTCATTTTAGCAAACTGTTTATTAATGAGAAATTGTCATTAGTGGTTTGTTTTCTTGTAGATATTTGTTGTTCTACTTGTGTACGTGTATATGAATAAAATTAAGTGGATAAGTATATCCAGTTAATTTCTAGAAGAAGAGAGTGGTAATCGGAACACTCAGTAATACTACCTAAAATATTTATAAGTAAGCATCTGTTTGGAAAGGCATACAGGTAAACCATCCAGGTGTTTTCCAGAGTATCTTAGTCACAACGTTATGGTCGTCTTTCCAACGGAACTGTTTGTTTAGATCCTGCTTTACGTTCATCATCACCTGTACTAGCAGTGAGGGGGACAGGTTGGGGAATCATCTTTGCCTAACAAGTGGCACCTCAGAAACTTTTTGTCTTGAACAAGATCACATTTCTTACAGTTCCCGAGCAATACACGGAACTGTAAAGCTGACGCTTTTCAACAAGGCAAGCGTGTAATTATTTTGATGATGATTCCAGTGTATTTCGAATTAATCGTAAGACATAATTATTAGCTGCCATGTGGAGAAATACTGAAAAATTGTTTCAGTATTAAATAAATATAGCTTGTGATATTTACCTTATCGCTAACAAATGTTTTTCACACCTCAGCATCTTGTGGCTGTCCTTTGTGCTTTTATACTTAACAACAAAAAAGGGAGTTTGTTGGTTTGTTTTACTACTGTAACGTATTCTGATTTGTAAGGGAGCATTCTAAAATGCATTTGCTCTTTAACAATACATTTCTTCTCTCAATAGCCAACTACTCCACCAAGCCAAGGGAGGCCTGATTCACCAGTTTATGCTAATTTACAAGAACTGAAAATATCTCAGTCCGCACTTCCACCACTACCTACAAGTGCTCCAGTCCAAATAAATGGGGAATGGGAAACCCATAAAGATACAACAGGACGCTGTTATTACTACAACAGAGGATCACAGGAACGAACCTGGAAACCTCCGCGGTGGGCCCGAGATGCAAGCATTAATAAAGGGGATTCCCAGAGCCATGCAGATCATGAGGTAGTTCCTTCTCAGATCACAAGCAATGAGACTGTAATGAGCATGAATGCTGTTTTGCTATGGAATTTGTTATCACCGAGTTTTGAGTTGTCAAGGAGTGTCTTCATTTCTCGTTTTAGTCACTTGTCTTGGTATGAAGTAGTAAACAATTTAGCTCTTCAGTTGCTTATGTGTTCAAGAATGCGTACATGATCTGTGTACAAAAGTAGTTAAGTTGTAAAAATGCCTTCCAGTCCCCCAGAAAGTATTGTGGCTTTTCTTTTAGAAGTAAAGGAAAACTAAGATACTTTGAAACTAATAGGACTGTTAATGACAGTAGAATAAGATGACCATCACAACTTCTCTGACATGGAGTATGTCCTCTTTCTCAGTGTATTTTGCACATTTTGGGGGGGAGAAGAGGCAAGAAGAGGAGGGAGAGTGTGGCAATGCTTCTAGAAGCAGGATTTGTGGGGATGTGTTGAAAAAGGCAAGGAGAATTAGTTATTTTTATAAATATAAATTAAATACACAGTAAAACAAAGGCAAGGATATACAGATGTTTCCTACTGCTTGGTTAATGATATGATGTAGAGAACTCCAGAGTTCTGGAGTCAAAACCAGACTTAATGGGGCTCCACAGTGCTTTTCACTTGCATCAAAAGTACTGATGTAATTGAAGCTTCTGTCAAATTAAAATATATTGATTTTTATTTTTTATGTGGATTTATACATACTATTAATAATTCTGTATATCCTATGATACTTTAAAATGTTTAGTTTTTAACAAATGTGCATGTGTGATTGTTCAAACTCAAATTTTGTTTAATACATGAATTCTTAAGGAGATGGAATAATCATAGTGAATATGAAAAGCAAGTTTAGCTGGTAAATTGTTGCAGCATTTTATTTAACTATTTGGAGGTTTGAATTTCCACACTTGTCAGGGATTTCTGTGTAGAGCCTTGGATAGCTGTAGAACAAACTGGGAGAAAGGGCAGTTAAAGGAGCAATATTTTGTTACCAAATTGTGTTGACCTTGAGACAATCCTTTTCCTCATTTTGTGAATGATTACCCTGGAGATCTGAAGATGAGAACACTAAAATTACTGGGCTAGAAGCTCTACCTAGCCAAGTGTCTAGGTCCAAGGGTAGCAAATGGTGATGGGGAGGAAATCCACCTCAGCTTTTCACAATTGGCTGTGGGAGTTTTTGACTAGATTGCATTCAGGCTGTAAACATATTCTGTAGATACGGGATTTTTTTCATTATGCAAACATTTTGCTTTTGCACAACCTTTTGGCAAAGCTTTGCTGAAGAGAGTTGAAGCTTGCCATGCAGTTAGTTATGTTAAAAGCTGATTTGGGTCAGTATTTGAGGTGCAGGTATATTCTGGGCAGCTGGTTGCTAGGGAGAGCCAAGCAGTGGTGTGTGTGTGTCTGAACTGCAGTGGTTCAGATAAAGCAGAAGCATAGTCAGGAGATGGACGTTACTGTTTAAATATGCTTAAAATGGTGCTCTTGTTTTCAAACAGTACTTAGGTTAATCAGTTTCCTAAATGAAAGAAAAAGCAAACATATTTTATTTTTATATACCTTTTGAAATATATATGATTTAGGTGGATTTTCTCCTGAGCTATTACACTGTTTAGTTTTAAAATTTAGTTGTGGACTGCTCAAAAATTTTACATGGCTAGAAGTTCTGGTGTAGAAATCTACCTCTAGGACATTAGTGCTAGAAACAGGAGAGAAAGAAAAAAGGGACCCTTTCGTTGACTTTGGCAATGGCCTTTCTAGCAGCCGTGACATCCACAAGCACTCAAGCGGGCAATTTTTCTTGCCATAGGCTTGTAGCGGGCAGCAACAGGTAAACTGGTGAAATGCTTGTGGCTGTCACTTTATCTCTGACAGTGGCCTGTTAATTTCTCACTGGCTATCCTTTGGCTGAATAAAAGTCCATTTTTAGTCTGGATAAGGCGGTTGCTTTTTTGCTTGTACACTTCCTTGTACTAAGTGTAACAGATTTTCTGTTATCATTGTTCTCCTCCTTTTCATGGAAGGACTTCCAATAATTCTTTCTCCCTCCTCATCTGCAGATGGTCCCCCTGACTCTTACTCATACCTCTTTACCACGATGTCACCACATGGTTGCATGTTCAGAAAGCTTAGGTTTTTTTCTGTTTTTTTTTTTTAACTGCCCATAACTTATTTCAACTCAGTTCTTCTGTTTATTTGTGATGCTTGAGGTATCACAGATTAGCCTTCAGACAGTTATATCTATTAAGTTCTTAGTCTTTGTAACACCAGTTGATGATGTATGTCTTGATTAATTTTTAACTAGACACAAGTTTGTTTCCAGTAGCACAAGTTCCTTAAGTGATTGGTATCCTCTCTGACTGGTTTATCGAAGTTTAAGTCTAGGGAGATAGATGTTGCAAGGCCATGTCAATTCACTTTGAAGCAGTTGTGTTGATTTTGAAGCTTCTTCACCCACCCCGCCCCTTCCTTTCTCTTCTGCATTTTGGAGTGTAATTCACACTCCACTGTTCATATTTACGTTTCATATTTTTATGACCTTTGCATACTTAAACCAAAATACTTGTGAGTTAAGGTTGAGATCTGAGCCTAAGCTACAGTAAAATATAGGACATCCCAAATCTTGTTTGATTGTGAAGACTTAGAGCAAATATGTCTTGATTAGTAAAACCAGATTTAATTTATTGTAATGAAATGAAGTTGGATTTTACACGCTAGTCTGAGTTGTGCTCATTCCCTTCAGATTTTTTAATAAAAAAAAGCACGTGCAGGAACATTAAATGCTGGTTCTGTCTCTACTGGTTTGTCCTCAGAGGAGCTTGTATCATATTAGGTAGCAAAATGTATTTGAGGAACGAACGCTTAACAGTAACTGTGAGGAATTTGTCAGATAGTAAAGTGGTATAATTAAAGTGGACTGTAAAAGGAATGAGATGAGTCCTCATATCAGAGAAAGGCAAACCGCCAGTACCTGGCTAGGAGACCATCACACGAAGTAGAGACCAACAGATAAACCAGCAAGCTGTAGAAAAGCAACATTAATTTGAATTGAAACTACATTTAAAACATGCAGCCTAAATTAAATTTTGTTCCCTGTTTTTATGTTTCAAAACAAGCAAAGGATAATAAAGGGATGCTAGCTTGCTTACTTAGAAAAAATACTGAGTAATTATTTTGATTTTTTTTTTTTTGGAAGTAGTAGTGACGTTCAAAACTGGACTGATCAAGTGATAGAGGAGAGAACGTAGATGTTTCTTTTTTTATTAAATGCATGGTGACGAACTGATCTCTGACCCGAAGAATTTTCCATGTAAATGGATAAAAGCCAAGAGGGACAATAGAAGCGATGATGTGGTGGACCATTTTTTTAATTCCCTTTAGTGTCACAGCAAAGTTCTTACGAAGCGTAAGGTTGGACAGCTGTCTGCTCAAGGTGGTTTTAGTTGTTTCTACTAGCTAAGGAACAAGGAATGCCTTGGCTTGGTAAATGTTTTAACAACTCAGAAATTTCGTTTGAGTTTAGGTCTGCAACGGCTAAATTCCTACATTATATTGTAGATGAGACTAGTTAAGCCATGAAGTATCAAGACTATTATTATATAGGTGCCTTACAGATAGACACATTAACAGTCTGTCTTACTGAACAGTGGTTTTTCTAGGAGACATCTCATTTTTAAGTCTTCTGTTTAGCTTTACATGTATACAGGTCTTCCTCAGTATCAGGAGTTGCTTGGGAGAGGCAGATACAAATGCATTATGTTATTTGGTCATAATTCCTGTTAATAGTAGTGATAAAAATGTCCAAAGTCACTACTTTGAACAAATGTCAATGCACTTAATATTTAACTATTAAAACATAATGTAAATTTAAATATGTGTATACAACATAGTTATCTTATGAAACAGTAGCTCAGATGGGGCCAGTAGCACTCTCACCAACTCCTCAGTGTTATTCTTCAAGTGTAAAAAAGGAACTGAAGACTGCCCCCTTCCTCCCCCCCCCCCACAGTGGTTAGAAACTGGCACTTCAGAATTTTGAGTTACCCTATGCGTGAGAGGTGATGTTGAATCCACAGTTTAGGTGCTCCCATTCTGTAGGCTGTAAAGGACACTTAGATTTTTTTCATGTTGCTTTTATTAATGACCAGATTTCCCTTGGGTTTTACTGTGCTTGGTAAGCTGGCTCATGTCAGTGTAGGGAGCCTGTGTCACGTAAGTGGTAAGGTACTCGAAAAGATAACACCAAAAACCTATGTAATAATGATTTGGACATGTAGTCTCTAAAAACACTGACTCTTAAAAACTGCCAAGTTTCTGATGCCTGCATATTTTTTTGGTAAGAGTTAAGCTGTTCAGAAGAGGTTTTTTCCTAGTTTAAAACTGAAATTCTGCATTTCTCCTGCTTCTTACTTATCTTCAAAACGCTTATAGGTGTGTTATTGAACCCTAGTCAATATTTAACTACCATTTCTGAATAGCAGTATGTCTTCCCTCTTAAGTGTTATGCGTCCTGCTAGCTGAGGATTCAAGGTAGTCTGAAGGGAAATCTGCACTCAGTTCCTCAGGAGACTGTAGTGTAGAGATATTGTCAGAAATGAATGTAGGGAGATTTTTTTTTTTTTTTTTATGTATGAAATAGATGCTTTGGATAATGACAACACGTTGGCAAGGAGATAAACAAGGTGTACCAGGGAACCGAAATTGTTTAATATGTGTGTGCAAAATCTTTTTTTCTACTTTGCTCATCAAACTTGTTCCTTACATTATCGTTCACTTTTACCTTCAGAAAGTAATCTTACCCCTCAGCTAGCTGTGCCTTGCTTTTGCATTGCCCCTTGTCATGTGCATCAGAGTTGGAAGGAGGAGAGTGGAAATTTGTAATATTCCAGGCTACATTGCACAAGTACTGTAAAGTGCTGGGACCTACAGAGGTGCAACTGGAGTTTCAAGTTGTACTTAATGATTATTGTGTTTCCAGATACTGTTTGGAAAGGGAAGAAAAGGATTTAAGTATGAAAGTTGAGATGTTGCCAGAAAACCAAGGTAGCAGTTCTCACAATTTTTTTTCTTTTTGGCAGTGCAGATTACTAAAGCTAACTGTCTTCATTCAGTAGTGTAAATTTGTGAGAATAAAGTTTACATTGGCAAAAAAGTTGGAGTTTAAATTTGAGTAGTTGAAATCTGGTGTAGTAGAATTAAAAATTTGTATCAGTATAAACCAGTTGTTCTGAAGATACTTTGCTTAGCAATTATCAAATATTTCTGTACTGTAAAAATGCATTTCTTATTCTCTCATATAACAATGTGAAATCCCTGAATTTATTACTATTCTCTTTCTAGTCAAATAATCTTTGATCTTGCAGATTTTAAAGCACTTTCATTCTCAAAACTGCCTTGTATGTTTCTGACTACTTGTAGCATCTTTCATCAGAAGAAAACGACCACAGTTCTTGTTACAGCCAGTCAGATAGTCAGTATGGTTCTCCTCCAAAGGGTTGGTCAGAAGAGTTGGATGAACATGGTCAAACCTTATATACCAATGACTATACTAATGAAAAGGTACTTTTTCCTTCTTCTCATCACATGTTCTGAATCTTTTCCACTAATTCACTGTTAGAAATGCAAATTTTGTTTCTAGAAGTAAAAAGCATACCTCAGCAGTTTCTCCTTTTATTTTTTAAATATGCATGAAACTTTAGCAACTGAACTAATTTTTTTTCCTTACACATGTTCTTTACTATTCAAAAAAGTTTTCTTATTTCCAATTGTGTATCAGAGTGTATTAAATGAACATATGTATAACTTTTTAAATTTCTGCCCTCTCCCATTCTCTTGGTTATGCTTCAGGAATTAACTTCATACTCAAATAATGGTTTTCTTTCTGTCTTTTAAGAGCTGTTCTTGTATACATAGGCCTCACAGATAGGGTGACTTTGAACTGAAAATAATGTGCTGCTTTATCAATTTCATCCTTTACTAGAGATTTTCAGTACTGCTTTCAGATGTAGACAGACTTCTTCATTAAACTACAGCCATATCAGCAGATGTTCTGTTCTAATTATCTAATTGCTACTGATGACTTAGTGTGGTTCTGGACATGCTGTAAAAAAATTTCTCCCATGTAGGATAAATGACAGTATTTGTTTATATTTGTAAAGCAGTCCATTTTTCTAATTGTTCATTAAAGTTGCCTTTTTTAGCTTCAAAAAGTGTTCATTGATACAATCGTTTGCTTACCATATTATAGCACCACCTCTTCTTGTATGCAAGTTTTTTTTGAAAGAAGTTTTTAAATAATTGAGTTTTATGTCAATTTTGGAATTTCAGCCTACTTAATCTATTTCTGCTGAACATCTGTAGAGCACATTACCTATGTTTTGGCAAGTCTGCAAACTTTTTTTTTAATTACACCAGGTTTGATAAAAAGCAGTGTTTCCTATCACAAACAGTTTATTGGAAGGCAGTCTTGTGAAACTGGCTTGACCCAAGAGCCTTGCTGTGAGTGTTTCTGTGCATATTTTTGTGCAATCTTCATGTAGACCTTTGCTCATTACAATTCTTTCCTTTCTGCATAACTAGTCACAGTTGTCATAGTTTTACCTCTTTGATAGTGGGAGTTGCTTATAGAGGTTACAGAAATCATCATTGTCATCTTCATGATTTATTTAGGAACTGCATCTTATGTTCCTGTTGATGTTTTAACTGAGTTGTTCAACAAGTGCAGTTATCTTAAATTATCAGCGGTTGCTGGTTGAGCTTCTTGTAATTCTGTAATTTTATGTATAAAATCCTTACACAGATCTGATGCAAAAAGTGTGGATCCTTAAATCGATGCTGTAATGTTGATAAGAGTGAGATGCCATCTTCAAACATGTTTGTCACAATCTGTTGTGTGATATTGCAGGACTACTTTCTGAGGAGTTATAGAAGGAAAAAAATATTAGTGAAGCCAATTCAGGAGGCTGAAAACTGTATTGCTCTCATTGCTAGCTAACCTTGGTTAGTTAATGGAGATTGCGTACTAGGCACTGCTAAAGTGACGGCACTTTATTAAAAATTAACTTTAAATCCCAAGTATCAGAGATTTACTAAATTATGACTGTCACTCTGATTATGTTTCCTACCATCACATTTCTTTCTACAGTGGATAAAACACGCAGATGAACAAGGTAGACCATACTACTACAGTGCTGACGGTTCCCGATCAGAATGGGAGTTACCTAAGGTGAGTGACCTGAAAAAGAAACTTTGACAACTTGGGGCTTTCCCTTCCTCCTCAATAAATGTTCTAGGCAACCTTTAATGACAGTTATTCACAACAAGAGGACTTATATATTGCACTTGGTTATTTCTTGCTTTTTTTGTTAGGTGGTTCTTAATAATCTGGATGTCATTAGAACTAAAAATCATCTGGAGGTTCATGAAAATGGTACCTAGCTCAGCTAACACTATAACATTAAAAATATTCACTGTTACAGCATTAACTGTAAATATGAACATGCTCAGACATAACACTTCCAGTCGTCTTGTATATGTGTTAAAATTGTGAGGATAATAGTTTGGGGAGGAGAGTTACAAAACAAATTACTTTGGACAGTCTGATAGAAAGCCCTTCAGTCATGTATATTTAAATAACATGTAGGAATAGCTGAGTGCCTCTGGCTAAAAATGATGTCTCAGATGGAGTAGCTTTGACAACTGCTGGAAAGTCTATTAAGACTCATGATAAGTGTGACCTAGCTTTTGCAGTGGAACAGAACATCACACTGAATTATTCTTTAAAATGGATAATAGTCTTGATCCATAATTTGTACTGCATCTTGCAAAGAACTTTGTATTTTCTCCTATGCCTATGCATTTGCGTATAGTTATCAATCCCAATTACTTAAGAGGAAAAAAACCCAGGAAATAAGTTAGCAAATAAAAGTCCTTTTCTGCATAGATCATTGATAAAATATGTGTTTCCTATGTAGTGAATGAATAATATATAAATCTTGTTGCAAAAAGCCTTAGAAATCTGTATTAAGGGGAACAAGTTAAATTGATCTCAGAAATGAGAACTCTGTAATTTCTAAAGTTGAAAAAAAAAAGATAATTATTAAAATGACAAAAAAGTGAAGAAAACTGCATAATAAATACTGAATAAGTAGTTCAAAGGAGAGGAACAGAGGACAGCCAAATAAAAATTAGAGATACCAATTAACGGTCTCTCAAATTATCAAAATGCATTCCTGGGCTAATATCCAGCGTAACAGCATGATGCTTGGACATCCTCTGACTGAGCAATCTGATGCAGGAGTAGACTTTGAAAGAAAATGTGTATACTACAAGCATCAGGAGTGAACTCATAATTTTGATGTTAATATTTAGACCGTGATATCATAATTACGCTTTCTCTTCTCTGCAGTTGCTCTGGCATTAGCCCACCTCACTGTGCTAGGTAGGGAAGGTGCTAGGTAGGGGACCTTCATCTTTGTCTGTGTTACTAGATTAGCAGTCTGTTAATTCACTCTGTGTGCTTTCAGTGTCAGGTTACGAGCTCAGAGGCCTCAATTCTGATGCTCAGGTGAATGACTTGCCTGCTGGAGACCTGAATGCCGTCAGAGCACGCTATCTGAAAAATTACAATAAAACATGATAGTGGTGATATTGGGAAGATATCATGCAATCAAATGTTGACAGAAAATAAGTATGAGAACGTGTAAATAGGATCTGGTAGTCTTACAGTCAATATCTGGTCTTGTGAGCAGTGCTGCTTGATTTGAGGTAACATTGTGTATTGGCACTTGTATCTGCTGGAAGTCAATGCACTGAGCAGTATCCTTAGCAATGGTGAAAAATCTTCACAGTCTTGTCAAAAAAATTGGGATTGCTTGGAGAAAGTTGAGACAGTCACAGCTGATGTGAGTTTTAGAGGTTTTTAGGATAAAAGGGCAGGTGATACGACAAACCTGAGATATGTCTGAGAAGGCAGTCAGATCTTTTTTCTTTCTCTTTAATGTATGTTTGTCTGGTTGGGTCTTCCTCATTTGTCCTGGTGTTTGCGGGTTCCCACCCCTGTCCCAGTTATGAAGAGGTGGGGAGGAAGTGCCCCCAGCTTTTGCTTAGGCAAGCAGCAGGTCCTCTAGCAGCTCGTGCTGACTCGAAGCTCTTCTTGAAAGATCGGTAGTGGTGGTGATCCTGAGGGTTAGGAGGTGAAGCAGTGGATGTTTAAGGCAGCAAAGTGAACAAAGTGGGTTATCCAGAGGTGTGTCTCAGTCACTTCTTGAGATCCAGCTGCTTGTTCCAGTGGTCTCCTTGCTCTCCACAAGTTCTGTTCCTTCAGTGCAGCTGATGCCTCCCACTACTGCCACCCAGATGTCCTATGGCAGAGAATGAATCGTCGTCTTTCTCTAAAGAAAGGGAGGGAGGAGGGACAAAATGCTTAAAAAAGTCAAAATTTCTTTTAAGAAACCTACATAAATAGGTTGTTGATTTAGTTGTTAAGAACAAAACTTGTAACAGGTGTGAAGTCGATCACAGCACCAGGAAGTTTATTCAAAGCCAATGACAGCAGTAACGCTGGAGAGTGGTTTTATTCTGAGACAGCATTAATTTTTTTAAGATTTAATTTTTAAATTAAGATTTAGAAAAAGTGATTTCAGACACTCTATTGAAACAACTGCAAATAATATGTTAGGGTGTATAAAGGTTCTAGGATTTCAGAATATTTTTAAGTGCTGTAGTTTTAATCTCTGACTGCAAGAGCAAGAGCAAAATACTTAACTTCTGGTGTTTACCGAGTTCACTTTTTTTCTCCCTTCACCCACCCAGTTCCTGTTGTCTGGCTGAGGAAGTTGTTAAGGCAAATGAAGAAGAATCTTTTTTTTTCTGTTTCTTAAAGCCGACAGATCTGTGTCATCTCCATAAGAATGGGGACAACTGCTACAAATAACTCTGAGATGTTACATTTATTTCAGTCACAATTAGGCTAGGACAGAGCCTTGAGCCATGCCATGTATCAGGTTAAAATTAAATGTAAATCACTTGGCCAGTTGAGAGGGTTAGAAATTTTTATACCAAGGCAAAGGAGGCTTTTAAGTAGCTGGTGAAGGCATTGAGTGAATTCAGCAATGAAAATAACCCTATGAGCCCTGCAGTTACACCACTGGTGTCCTTACCTGATGCCAAGAGCTGAGGAGCTGTTATAAGTGTGTTACTTGGTGCATGCGGTCAGAGCATGAACAACTTGCTCATGTCCTCCCTTTGTGACAGGAGATGTCAATGAAATGGGGGACAAACTGAAGTGATGAAGGCTTCTTCAGCAGGGCCTGTTGTGAAAGGACGAGGGCTAATGGTTTTAAAATAGAGGGAGGTAGATTCAGACTAGACATAGGAAAAAGCAAAAAATACAATGAGGGTAGTGAGGGTGCTGGAACAGGTTGCCCAGAGAGGTGGTGGATGCCGAATCCCTGGAAACATTCTAGGCCAGGTTGGATGGGGCACTGAGCAACCTCATCTGGTTGGAGATGTCCCTGCTTCTTGCAGGGGGGTTGAACTAGATGTAGTGGAACAGATTTGAGTTTGTGGAGAGTTTTCAAGGTGCAGTAGTGTGTGCATTCGGAGTTCTGTGCTACATTATCAAAAGCTTCAGAATTAAGGAAACAGTAACATCATCTTCAGGTGCAATGTTAAGGCAGGTGGTGTCACAGAGGTGGTCCTACCAGGCGATATATAGTCTGGAATGGGTCGGTTTTACTGGACTATATGGCTCTTGCCTGATCTCTGTCTTCAAGATTACACCAAGGTTTAGGCATAGAAAGCCTGCTTACAGTTAATGTGAAATTATTTTAAAATGCTTTTGTGTGAGGGAAGGAGAGCCCAACCTAGGTAATTATTGTTGCTGATAAACAGTGGGAAACACCATTGCAAATGCCTGTAGTAGAGACAGCTTTGAGGAAGGAGTCCTATAAAGTGTCAATAAGTGAATCTGACCTGACACTGTTCTGCGAGGCTTTTTGAACTAGGAGGATTGAGGAGGGGACGTGGTCCTGGTCCAGCACACCAAAGAGCAGCAGGGGTATAGGCATCTGACCGGGTCACTGAAAGCTCTGGCTGGTACTCTAGCTAGTGGGCCCTAACTGGTCTGAGGATGGCTCGTTTTGCTGGATAATGCAGAGTCTGAAACAGTACCTATATCTCACTGTGATTCTCTTTGCAATCACAGATCAATCCATTGATTTTAAAAATAGAGACTTGTCTTAAGCCCAGAAATACACAAACTTTCTTTTTTTTTTTTTTTTTTTTTCCCCTCTTAGTAGTGTGTTTTACTTGTAATGAATACTGCCCACCCCCAATAAGAGCTAGAGCAAAAAATGTTTACTTGACACCTCCATTGTGAGAAAATGGGGCAAAAACGTCAAGTGCTCCCTTTGAAGACTTGTTGGCTTACTAACACTCTTTGTATCACCAATGCAAATTACTTAAGCTGCTAAGATAACATGGCTCAGTGTTCTGAGTTGTTAGCAGTGCTTTGTTAATGAGCTCCACATACTCTTGCTTTGCTTTCTTGATAAATGTTTCATAAAACTAGAATTTCGTATTACTTTACGCATCCTTTCTGCTTCAAAAGGGGGTTGTCTGTTAGCTGAGTTGGCTTCTGGTGGCTTTTGATATCAAAGGCATCTTATAGATCACCTGTAATTAGGCTTATGCCTATATTCCAACTCTTTAATAGAGATTTAAATTCAAGGGAAATTACTTTAAAATAAGACTTTGTTTAAACTTAAATTCTTCGAGTTACTCAAATGGAAAGTGGATGGAGGATTTCAATAAATAGTATTCACCAGTGTCACTGCAGTGAATATTTATATTTCTGAAATAAATGGTTTTGTTTAATAGCAAGAAACATATTTGAATTACCCATTTAAATGCTTTAGAACTGCTGCAAGGAACGTAACTTGTTGCAACCTTCTACAATTTAGACATAGTTTAATTGAAAAATGTTTAGATTCTAGTTGTAATACAGGCAATTTTGCTTCATATTGCTTAGGTTGCCGACATGGGTTGAGTATAGAAGTATCTGCTGAGTGGATACTTCTGTAACAAGCAAGTAAGCTGGATTAGATTCCTTGCAGCATGAATGTTGGTTCAGCTTTGATTTAACAAGGGAACAAACTGAGTTGTTTAAATCTCGCCACTGTAACGTAGCAGTTGTCATGTGAGGGTAAATGTGCTGAACCCAGTACAAAGTGAGTGCAATCGCAGAAGTGAATCTCCGCAGTGACAACCAGTTCACTTCTCTCTGTGCATGAACTTCCAAATTTTATTCTCAGTGGGAACTGCAAGATCCATTTACTTTAGACTATTTTACTACTGTTATGCATATTGAAATAATTTAATGAAACACTGAAGTTATAATTTACCTTTTAAGCATCCGTTGACTTAACGGAGCATGAACTCTATTGGTAATAAGATACAAAGCTAACACAAGCATAGTGTCTGCCATGGCAGTAATAAAGCTGATTCTCTATTTAGACAATACAGCAAATGTAACTCTGTTAAGCAATTTAGGTTATATTTAGTATTTATGTTACTTAGGTTAAACCTTGTTATGCTTCATTGATATGTGTAGGTACAGGTTATTCTGTCTCTGAAGACCTGAGGCTGCGAGGTTACAGTAGGTATCAGTAGCAAAACTGTAGAATTCACTGTGCTTGCAAAGATTATTGCTTTAGCCTTCTTAAATAAAAAGGACACTTTCCTTTGTTACATCTTACCTAGTGGATTCTAGTCCTTTACATGACTTCACAAATGCTGCCTTATGTTTCTTTCTATGTGCAGATTTGTGTTCTGATAGTGAATACAAAGAATGAAATTTTTAATGAGTTTTAAAAAAAAAACCCAAACCATACATTGATGTTGTCTTTTCTTGTTTGTATTTTTAGTATTAAGCTTTGTTTGAAATATTTTTATAATTCTCTGTAATACAGCCTCAGTGCTGGTGGGTCCGTCTCCTGGCCTTTGCATTTTCCTCAATCTGTACATCTTTGGATGCTCTTGAGTTTAGAAAACTTGTGTTATGATAAATCCATACTTTCCTTGGCTATTACAGCTCTGTTGAGTCTTAAAAATGTTTTCCTGCTAAATACTTATTTTTTGTGCTTATGTACATTCCACACCAGCAAATCCTTTTATAAGTAATTTGATGTGATTATTCTGAAAAAGCAAGTCCTCATGTCTCCTCTCCTAGGCATCTCAAACCTTTGGATCAAAAAGAATTGTATCCAGGCAATCATAACTCTCAATCTAAATGCCTTACTGCAGGATAACAGGGTTTTCCTTTTCTTGCACAACAGCTGGACAGGTGATATAGTACTGTCGGCTCAATATGGGGAGTAAATGTTTAAATCTTGTATTTATTCTGTTTCTTTGGTGGTACTCAATATGCTGGTTGGTTCAGATTCTTAATGTAACCCAAGTTTCCACTATAAAGATACATGAATGATATGTCCAGCTCTTGTTTGCATGAATTAGATTCTACTTACAGTTTGATTTTTCTCTTTAGTATAATGCTTCACCACAGCAGCAGAGAGATATAATAAAGAGTAGGAGTCTGGACAGGAGGCTACAAGAACCAATAGTTTTAACAAAATGGAGACACAGCACAATTGTGTTGGACACCAACGATAAGGTAGGAGCAAGTTAAACAGCATGCTAGAATACCAACTGTTTGTGATGTGTGACATATTCAATCTAACAGAAATGAGTATGCATGAATTTCTGAAATCTCATTTTTCTTAATATATTCTGTTGTATCATTGTGTATAACATTTGGTGAAGCCAAGGGCTTTTTGATAACTTTACCACTGTTACTGTGTGAGTGGTAGCTCTTTTCTTGTTATCCTTGAATTATTTTAACTAGTATTAGTTCAGATTTTGACGTGTACAGCCATTTTACTTATAACTGGGAGACTCCCAATTCACTTTAGGCTATGGAGTGTAATTAGGATTTGAATTCAAGAATTATGGATGTGGGTGAGGTTCTCATATAAGGTGTAGTGATATTTCATGCCTGAATGTTTTGATTGTAGGAAACATACACTTGAAAGATTGCAGATGAGTAACTGAAATATTCATGGAATTGAAATAAAAATTGCATTTGCTAAAGTAAAAACTATGTCGTAAAGATAGAAGTAGTAGAATTATATAGTGGATTTATGCCTTTAATGAGTGTTCCATTGATCTCCACTGTAATATCTCACAGAAGAAGGAAAAGCTGTGCATGGTAACAGCAGAGTCGTGATATTGTTATTGAAGGACAGACGACAACACTGAAAGTCCTGAAATGCTTGATTTTGATCCTGCTCAGAGCTGAGCTGGGTGTTAGTCTGAAAAGAGCTGTGGGTCAGTAACAACAAAAGCTGGTTTTTGCCTCTTCTTAGGGTATGTTCTTGGTAGTCTATTTTGGGCTGTACAATAACAAATACTGTTTAGGCCAAGGAGACAGCACGTCTCCTTTGCTCTCCCTCTGCTTGTCTCCAGTTTGATTTTTGTCCTAGCCATTCCTGCTTGTGCTGGGACGTTCTGCCTGTGGTTGAGGAGAGTGGATGTGAGCTGAGCAGGGAGGATCTAAAACAGGTGGTGTAGGGTGATGACTTGCTTGTTTCTGTAACTTGCAGTCCATCCCAAGATTAATGGAAACTGAAATACTTTTGTAATGCTGAAATCTTAGTGCAGACAACTGTGAATGAGATACCAGTAAATGGCATTTTAAGCTCCCTTTTTCTAAGGATACAGGGGAAAAAAATGAAATTAATGTAGATGTGGGAGTATGGAGAAAAGCCTGTAAGCGGGCCTGTGTAATCCCAGATGTCAGACAGACTTAAATGGACAAAACACAGTAGTTGTAATGAAAATGGATCTGCTGCCCAGAATGTTACTTGCTCCTCCCGTTGTTTCCGGTATGTTTTAATGACTGACTTTATTGAAATGGAGTATAGGGGAGTGGGTTGTCATGAGTTGACTTAGTTCCTCGGAACAGGATTTATTGGATTTGATCTTAAGCTTTTGAGCTGTCAGTTTAGAATATATCATATGTGGTGCTGAGGAGGTAGTGGACCGTGCTTGGCTGGAAACTTTGCACCTGTATGTGTTAGTTTAGCTCAAGTGATTCTGAGGTCCCTCTACTCCTCCTTTTCCCTCCCTACTCCTCCTTATGCATCCTTCTGTACCAAATGTGTTGTGGCACTGCGTGAGAGACAGCCTAGATGGAGGCCTGATAAATCAAAGCTGAGTAGACACTTCTAGTCTCATGTACAGTTTACAGTTCACAGGTATGAACAGTTTGTTTGGAGATAGCTTAAAGTTTTGGCCTCGCTTTTAAAGGAAGACTTTTTTTTTTATTTGTTTGGCATAAAACTCACTTCTGTTTTGGAATGACCTTTTATGTAGTATGGCACTGAATGAAAACGCTCCTGTAGAACATTGAATAAGTGGAGCTATTCTTCAAGACCCAGTGTTCAAATACTTAGACCTTAAACCTGGTGAAGCAAACATGGAAGTGTACAAGTACCTAGTGTAATAACCAAAATAAACTGTATATATGAGCCACATTTGTAAAGTCTAAGTCAGTAGCTTAAAGTTCGTTTCACAGCTTCAAAACATACAGGCAGCGTGCATTTTTTGTAATGGTAAGGAATATATAGTTCATACAAAGCACAATGTTAATGCTTTGGGAAAATTAAAATGAACCTGTTTTATTACCACTGGCAGGTATACTGTTATATGTCTTGTTTTAAATTAGCGTGTGGAAAGGGAATAGTTCATGACCACAAATACTAGATTTATTGTTCCAAAGTTGCTTAGTGTATGAATGCTATCTCAAATTCAGAATGAAATAGAAAAACAGCTAGTATTTGGCTGGAGAAGCACATCAACCCCACATTAGCTTTTTAGGTGACTCCTAGGGAAGCTCTTCTCTTTTTATTGTCCTTATTTGTTTCCCTGGAAAAACAACACAACTCAATTCTATAAAAATAGGCCAGTCAAAAGAGTGCTTTAAATGTGTCAGAGTGGAAGTTGCCATGGCTGATGAGAATTTGGTGATATCAAATGTACTTGTTAACTCTTTATTGGCTGTGACACATACCTGTGTATAGTCATCAGCTAAAAAAACTGGTAAGCAGAGGGAAAAATACTTTCCTGGGAGGGACAAGATTGATTTTTCTCAATTTGAACATTATTTTTTTCCCATACAGACATCTGAAAATATGGAACATTTAGGCTGTTCTTAGGATTGCTAATGTTTTCTGTTACTAAAAGAACTAGTGGCCCAATTCTGTAGGTAGATAGATTTACAAGTGAATTTTGAAGAGCTGGTATATGCTGGTATATGCTTTTCTACATGTATAAGAATTTATTGTACTAACCACACAGACACATAACCTGTTCCTTAAAATCTTGGTATTTATTATATAGAACCCTGTTACAAGTTAGTACTATAAATGTGCTTCATAATTTGATAGTGATGTCATACCAAAAATCTGCCCCTTAATAAGGATGAAAACTTTGCTTTAAGCTGATACAGTATGTATTAACATTTTTTCAAATGAATATGTGCTATTAACTCAGTTTGAGTGTTGTCTATAAATCTTGTAAGAACACTGTTTAGTAAGCAGGTTTATAATATAACTATCTGAAAATATCCTGAATGCTTCAAAAAAAGTTGTGTGGGTTTTTTTTTTGTATTGTGTGTGTGTGTGTACAAAGAGAGAGAAAGAAAGTGTATTTAGGGTGAAAAAAAATAAGAATTGTAAGAAAGAGAATAACTTATGTTGCCTGTTTGAATTTTATAGGAATCATCAACTGCTTCTAAGGCCAGTTTTCCTGAAAATGAGTCCTCTCCTTCTTCACCAAAGCATCAAGCCACAGTCAGTATGCGAAGTATTTAAATAGATAAGTAGATGTTGTAGAAACTGGGCTATTAATGATAAGAGAATTGAGAGTAAGCCTGCTTGTTATTGAAAAAAATAATGAGATAAAACTATTTAAAGGCTTTAAAAGCCTTTTAAAAGGTTTTAAAAGGAATGCATTGTATCCAACTGTGCTTTCAGTAAAAATGCAAATGTCTTTGGTTTAAATACACTCATGTAGTCTCACCTAGCAACTTGGAAGGTAAAAGCAGAAACAAACTCTCCCTCTCCACTGAATCTCACCTTCAGTAGTCAGTAATAATTTGTAGTATTTGATATCTTTATTTTTTAGTTATGTTTCGATCTCCTTGAAAAGACATAGAAGACCTAGCATAAATAAACCGTATCTTTTGGATTTAGTTGAATAACTACTGGGAGGAAAACCACAAGCAATTATTGCTGTGTGTATCCTAATTCCTTTAAAGATGGCTCAGACCTTTAATAATTAAAAATTGTATTTTGTAGATTAATTCACTGCTGCTTTAGAGAATAGAAAAAAATCTCTTTTCTTTAGCTGTCCCCTGAGATTTAAATATGACAAAGTTGGTGATTTTGTATTTTGATTCTTAACTTTCCACTTATTTTTCCCTGATTACATTAATTTTCCTGTTAGTACCCCCTAGTGTTGCTGCTAAGTAGGGCATTATGATACATTTTCTGAATAATTCTTCTTTGGAGCATTTCCACCATGAGTAATTTATTAAAACCATAATTTATTTGAAAAAGTGGGCATGGGTTGCATGGATCACAAAAAAAGAAGTGATCTAAAGAATGGGTGGGTGGTTTTTTTTTTGGGTTTTTTTTTGGGTTTTTTTTTTTTTTTTGTGGGAAGGAGGTTGGGGAGTAAGTAACTCATTATCAGTTTTGGAAAATAATGTCTGTATCGCTGGCTTGGGAAAGCATTCCAGCTCAGTGGAGGTCCTAGATTGAGTAAGAGTAGCAGTTACCATTGGACTGAAATAACATCTGAACCACCAGCTAAACACTAGTATCCTTGAAAACATGTCTCTTTTATATTTTATGTGATGTGCTTGAAATGCGTAGATAAAATTTTTAAGGTTCATGAAAAACAGATCTATGTCTTTGGTAAGAGTGTTGTCACAGTATTCCAGCAAAAAAAAATTCTCTTCGATATTATATTCTGCGCTTATGGTCCACTCAAATTTGAGATTTAGAGAATGCTGGAGAGAGATATCTTCTGTTTTCATTCGATCTAGGATTGAGGACATTTTTGTTAAGATAAAATTAATTTGGATCCTTTCCCTCGTCGATTGTTTCAACTAATAGCTTAGTTCTTAAATTAGGAACTGTTACAAGCTGTTACTGAAAAGGAATTTATAAAAACACAGTAACATTCCTTGAGCACCATTCACTGGTAGGATAAAGCTAGGGCAACAGGAGAAAATGATAGCATTTGTTACCTCATCTTAGAGTCACAAATAGTATCAATAGATTATTTTCTTTTTTATTCTATAATATTTTTTTAAACATTCCTTTATATCTTTTTATTTTTGCATAGAAACTAGAAATATTCACTCCAAGTATCTGAAGCTTGGGAATACCCTTGTGCTCACTGACTGATCTCCAAATTTGTAGAGAGGCATACCAATATACATGATTTTCATCAACAGACATAACTAAGTAGTTTAAAATGCTAATATTTTGCTTGAGGATGGGAAAAAATAGGACATCAAACAAATGTTTCACTCATCTGTTTTTGAAATGAATATGTTAATATTTTTGTGTTTCAACCATGTTTTATTTAAGATATGCAATTACATAAAAATATCTTGGAAGAATTTTGTCAGAGAATTTAGGCTGGCTGTTTGTCAGCCATCTGCTTTTTTTAGTAAAGGACACAAACACAAATGTGCTATTATACAAATTATTATAAATTTATGTTTAAAACTTTCACTGTCTAGTACCATAAATGATTTACTTTGGCTTGTCCAAAGGACCTAGGCCTTGAAGAAGGAAAACTTTTTACCCTGTGGGTGGTAATGAGTACTTTCCCAGAGGAATTTTGATTTTGCTGATCTCTGCCTATTGAAGTATACTTATGACAGTTTCCTGAAGTTATAATATGGGCAAAGATGGCTTATTGCCAGGCACTGATTATTTGGGGGTTGAATTCCTTGCCATGATGGCAATAGAAGCAGATTTTTATTTTATATTTGTTATGTCTTACTCTGTCTTACAGGGCCAAGAGAAGTATGGGTTATTGAACGTGACAAAAATTACAGAAAATGGGAAGAAAGTTCGGTAAGTCTTGGACTTCTAAATACTTGCGCGTAAGAGTTTGTGTAAGGTATCAGACTTTTATATTAGGACAGCACACCGGGACAGTACATCTCTATTTGCTGTAGAGATTTTCCTGTAAGACAGTGTTTCCTTATCCCAAAGTATGTTTTCCTCCCAGTGAGCTAAAGATAATGAACTTCAGAGAGCCAGAGGCTCAGGTATGCCAAGGCTCCACATAGGGCAGTGATTTCACGAAGGTGTATTGATGAGAGTCAGCTTTTAAAAATGGTATTAATTTATTTATTTAAGATAAAATCTGTATAGGTTATAGTCTGTCTTGTTCCTTGGGGAGAATCGGTGTAAGAGGTGCTTTCAGACTTCCACTTCATCTCCTGTAATTTCCAAGGAGTGTATGTGTCGTGCTCCATAATTCTTCCTTCATTCTGCTTGTGAAGGGTTTGAAGCGATATATATTGCCCAACATGGATCTCCCTGTGTAGGTAGTGAATGACCTCATTTTTAACTCCCTTTCTCTGCCTCACGGGCAGGCATTTACATTATAGATCATAATGTATAATCAAGTAATGCTGTCTAACTTAAATTTTTGGTGTTTTGCAAAGAGTCACTGTTAAATACTGCATAAGTATGGCACATCCTCAGATTTAGTTTAGGTTTACTTTTTACATTTTTTACTTTTACTTTTTAAAATTTAATCTTTCAGGTCTAATACTGCGTTATATCTAGTTCAGTGTTTCCCAGACTTTTAATATGTGAAGCTTGCTTTTCCTGAGGATTAAATAGTCAGCACTCAGCTGATATTCCAAAGCCACCCTGACCTAGTCCAGTGCAACTGGGCAGCAGATCTGACCCCCAGCTTGGTTCCCCAGAGCTGCTCCTAAGAGCTTGGTAGGAAAGAGTGGACAGTGGCTCATGTAACCTGCTGCTGGTACAGTATACTCTCACCATTTATGTTACATCTGTTGGAATCATTGGTCTGGATTACTGTGCTGCTGAACAGAAAGATGCAACGTGGCCATCCTGTCACTTTGAGAGCTGTTGAATAATAACTCATGTTTAGGCAATGGGAATAGATTGTCAGGGCTTGTCAAGACTTTTTTTTTTTTTTTTTAACCTTAGGAGAACAGATACTCAGGCATAAAAGCAAATAATCAGACAGCTGGAACAACTAATTTATTATTTTTCTGCATTTTTTAGATGTGTGGCAAATACATTCTTGCCAATGTAAATTAACTTATTACATAAATGTAGGACACTTGCATCCTGTGATCAATCAGTTTCAGAATTATGCAGTATGTTGCCATTGTCTACTAAGTACACAGTAGGCTGAGCGTTCCAGATTAGCTGCTTTGAAATTATAATTGTGTGATGTTTGTCCCAGTGAACTGCTTCTGCTAGTGATTAGCTTTGTTTGATTTAAATTTTGATGGTCAGGCTAGCAGTATTAACATATGTTTTCTTCTACAAATACGGTATCAATTAATACTTACTGGTGGCACTAACGACCCTATATATGGTTAAGTATATTAACGTGCAGGTCAGCTGGGCAACAATGATTGACAGTTTAAATATCTGCTTGCAAAGTTAATTTATCTTACGGTTGTTTACAAATATTTACAGAAAGAATTGGATGTCATCATGGGCAGTATTACAAGGTTCATCACTGCTATTCACTAAAACTCAAGGAAGTGGAACTGGCTGGGTAAGCTCAGTAACAACCCCACCCCCGTTTAAGCGTTAATCACATAAAGCATAATAAATAAAGCCCTTTTATTTGTATGGCTTAAATACTGATATGCATGCATAATTTAGAAAAAAGAAATGTGTGTAAATTATCAGGAAAATAGTTTAATATAGTAAATGTGATGTAGAATGAGAAGAAAATCAGTTGTACTTTCTTATATTTCAGAAACATTTTTATATTTGAGTAAGAAATTAATAAAGAAGTGCCCTGTAAGCTTGGAGTTTTTACTCCAGGCTAGATATTATGTTCCTTACTAATGTGTTTGTCTAAACAGTTTGTTTGGTTTACTGTTCTTGAATATTTTTTCATGAACTCCAGGTAATTTTGAATGTGGTACATGCAATAAAGAAAATAGTCTGATGCTTGGCTTGTTGCATTGGACTATTTGAATGATGTAATATTGTTTTCTTATCGTTTAGTCTTTGCCTTGTTGGATTCCATATTTTCTTTTATATCTGCATAGTGCATAAGTGCATTGATGTCTGATGAAGACCTAAAGGGAAACATCATACCGAAGATGATGATTATTCCATTTTTATATCATCTCTAGTTTAATAGCACTATAATTAAATAGGTTATATTTATCCAACTACATTTCTATGTTAAAAGGTATAGAAATGATTCTTCATCTCTGGCTTACTTACCTACTTTTGCAGGTCTGACATTAAACTGTGAATCTCCTATAATAACTAAACAGAGATCAGATTCAGTATTTGTTATTCCAGTGTATTATCATGCCAATGCCAGCAGAATTGCATCTTGCAGATAGTGCTATGTTGCTGTGCTTTGCTGATCTTTCTGCTTGTCTCACTTTCTCCTGCTGCACTTCTCTTTGGGTAGTGAATTGGTATTGACAATTCTCTTCTAAAGCATTGAGTTTATTTCAGAGCTGTAAATCTCTTATTTTTTTTGCCCTTCTGTTGCTATAGAAGGGTGGTTAGAAAAAAATGTGTGAAGACGGATAAGTAACAACATTTGGGGTAGACGAGAATGGAAAAAATCAAGTTAGGTGAGATTGTCAAGCAGAAGGAAAAGAGAAAGGAAGGAAAAAGAATAAAGATTAAAGACATGAGATAAGGTAAATTATGGTGTCTGGTAGGAAGTGGACTTGGTGACCCAAAGAGGTCTGACCACACTGTATGTGGGAAGGGGAGGAGAAGGTGTTACCTATCAGAGACAAAGCACAGAAAATGAGAAAAAGGCATAGAAAAAATAATATACATACACACACGCACACACGTGTATATACACACAAATATGTATCAAAATTACTTTCCCACCTGCAAACATTGGGACACTAGGTAAATATAATTACCATTACCCATCTGTGAGAAAAATACTGCAAATAAGAAATTGAACAATACTTGTGAATATTTTTTTTAATATAACTTTTATAACGAAATATATTGAAAAATATTGAAGAACCTGGAAAGATGAGCTTTGAAGCTGGAAGCATGGGGATTTTGAAGATTTTAAAACTCATTCCCTTACCTTCCTTTGTGCCCTTCAGTCATTGTCTATTGTTTAGTCAAGTTCAATTTCATCACCCCCTTCATGAAATGGAAAATTCCTAGTCGTTCTGAGATCAGCTTTGATATTTAGTCTGGGTGCACAAAGAATACTGTTACTTTTGTAGCACACTAATATTAATGACGGAAACTGATACCTTTTGCAATTTACTTTTATAGCAAAGGATCCAGAAAATACTTTATTTTCTTTATTTTTATAGGTATAGATATGCATGTTTTGAAAGGAAAACATTTTGTCCGAGTAACGAATCAAATTCCAAAAACTCAGTTACAGTTTCTAATACTCTTATTCCAAATGTAACTGTAGATCTAAAACCCCATTATTTTAACTGTATGTAACTATAGTTGGTATCCTTAAGACCCCCTGCTAAACCGAGACACTGTTCATGACTGTGTGATACTGCTATAAATGAATGTGTGCCCAAATGAGTTATCCATAAAAGATAGTCATGCAACTCTGCTTATTGCGTAGGGATACTAGTGTAAGTTTTGTTACACCTTCCAAATACAGTCTTATGTTTGGGAAAAAGAAAAAAAAAAAAAGCATAAATTCTTGTTATAATTTAAGTGGAGCAAAAGAATCATAGTCACAATATTTCTGTATGAGACTGTCAGGTATGTGTACTGTAAAGTACTGGAGTAGGGTCAGCAAAATAAATATCAACAGTATGAACAGAATAAAGTGAATCTGGAAGTATTAAGGCAGAAGGTCTTTCAAGGACTTTGTATATCTGCATACTTGCAGTTGGCTTTGTAAATATACAATTAAATACTCAGCACACACTTTTTGCTCTCTGTGTAAGAAACTTTTTTTTTTTTTTTTGGGTGGGTGTTAAAAATTCTGCCTCACCTATCAAACCTTGATCTGTATATGTATTTCAATAAGGTGAAGTCAAATCTAACGGTTTGACATGTAAGAATTATGTATCTTCTGCACCTTATGAGAAGAGTACTTGTTTAGCATTCGTCTAGTGATTGTTTTTACCATATTTATTTTTTTTTTTTTTTTTTTTTTGCATTGTTTTGTGACTTCATCACTTTTCTTCCTTTTTCTCATCAAGTCATTTTGCCAAGGGGGCTCAATTCCTGAGCTCTTGTTCTCGCTGCTTTCTTCTTGGAAAAATGCGCTCAGTCGTCGACCTGCTGTCACCTATGTAAACTCTGACCAAGTTTCAGCTGTCACTGTATGTGTTCTTGTTGCATGCGTCTTGTCACTGTAAGGCTATTTGCCACTAATCTTGAAAGTAAATTTGAATTTTTCCAAGGTTTAAGTTTTATCACTTCATATAACACCTTGTGTATCCTGTTTACTGTTTTCTGAAAGCCATCCAAGGTGCAAATTAACAGAAATACATTGTAATAATCTTGTAATTTTTCTAATGGAAAAAAAGCAGTAGTGGTATTTGAACCACTAGTGTCTTGACTAATAAACAGCATGATATGATCAGTTTTTTGATAGATATTTTATGTCTAATTCTTTCTAACACAACTAATTTAGGATGTTTATAAGGTGCCTGTGATGCCTTTGATACAATGATGCACACACTGTTAATTTTAGCTATAATCGGAATACCGAAAATGTAAATATTACACATAAAAAGCTGAAAGGAAAAGAAGAAGAAAGAATGTTCCGGCTTTATGCCACATACAAAAAGCTGATGTAAATTTGTAGAACTGTTTATGTATAATCTAAGCATCTGCAGTTAGTCATGTTTTGAAGTGTAGATGCCAAGCATAGAAGTGCTGCTTATCAGAAACTGGTAAAACTTTGGTAGCTAGTCTGGTAGCTTGTTGTTCACAATGGATGAGGAGAAGTTTAGGTGATGATGCTAGTATGAGAAGAAACAAACAGGTTGTATAATTGATTTTTAATATTTCTTTCTCAGCATTCTTATCAGACTCAAACTTACTTTCTGAAAGGAAATCAGTGGAATTCTTTAAATACATTTTTAAACAAATATAAATTTTCAACTGTTGAAAGATGATGTCTCTCAGCTCTTATGTAGATAAGTTGTAACAGCTGTTGCCAAATTTTAGTGATGAGACTTCATAAAACTCAGCAAGTAGTACTTGCTTAGAAGGATTCATCTGTCTGCCCTCTGTAATAGGCATGTGTCTTCAGTGTCAAGCACAGTTGGTGCTAAACCAGAAGTTGGTAAACTTTTCAATTAAACATCAAGGAAGCAATCTCTTCAAAATTCATCTGGGCGAGCTGTGTTTACTGTCTTATACCACTTTATTAATAGACAAGGGTGCCATATGTATTTTACTACAGTTCATCTGTATTGTACAGCTGAGTATACAGGAGCCCAGACAATTATCGTGAAAACTATTTGGAATGCAAATACTTCTGAGTCCAGTTTCAAAAAAGCTTCCATCATTTTGTTATGACAGTAGAGAATATATTTATATTTTTTCTTTATTTTTGTCAAAGCTGTGAGTTTTGGAGCTCGTTTACCAGCCACAAAGGAGAATCTGTCCCCACAGCTCTGTTTCCGCAGTCCGTCTGCGGGTGAGGAGGACTTGGACTTAAAACATTCTACCCAACTCTCTAATTAGAAAAACAGCTACCAGAATGGCAGGTGTCATTTGTACATCCAAAGTCTTCCCGTAAATGGCATCCAGTTCTGTTTGCAAAGAATGCTGGAATATATCACAGTACAAAGTGTGTAGCTTGTCCTGTGGTGGCTTTCAGGACTTGGAGAAAACTCCTGAGAAGGTTGAAAAGGCCTTTTCTTTATTGATGTCAGCACATATTTCCAAGGCAGTCCTTAAGCTACCCAGCATTTACGATGTCTAAAGCAATAAAAAAAACCCTGTACTTTCCAAAAAGTAGACATTATCTCTGCTATGTAACTGGCATAAGCACGTGACCGTGCTTTTTTTCCTAGAAAAAGCTGTCAGAAGTGACTCTAGGACAGCTTTGTGTCTTGGACAGCTGGCAGCAACCTGTATAGACCTCTTTCGGTCTTGCACTGCTGTCCTTTCCAAGCCTCCCAGACAGCTGAGAAACGAAATCCAGTAAGAATAAGGTGGCTGCTCGGTAAGAGCTGAATTTATCCTGACTAGTGCTGACTTAGTGCTGCACTCTGATTTGGGAAAGCAGACTTTATGTCTAAGTGGTGACAAATGCTAAAGGGAAAGTTTTTTTTTTTTTTTTTTTTTTTTTTTTTTTTTTTTTTTTTTTTTTTTTTTTTTTTCCTCCTCCCCACTGCAAACCTACTTGCTTCCAGAGGGTTTGGTTGCCTTTAACCTCTGTATGCAGAGTAGCTGAGCAGGCCTGTACAGGGCTTGCTCCTGGAAGCTTTCAAGCAGGGAAATGGCTGCAGGCATCTTGTTTTCATACACTCAGGAGCTGAAAAGAACCTTGACAGGAAAGCTCATAGGGGAGCCTGTGTGCTAAACTTAAAATTTCCTTGAATAAAGAAATTAAGTTTGTGATGAGTATGTAATATATTGCTATGTCAGAGGAGCTTTGCAGAGAGAGGCTGGATTATTTGCATGGGTTTCCTCAGGCTTGCATTTCCTACAACAGTTTGGGCACTGCTTGTGTGAAGGAGCAGAAGACGACTTCTTTTTTCCCCTTTGAAAAATTTAGCTTCTTTGTTTTTGTTTTGTTGTTTGCTTCCCTGAAGTGCTGAAGAGAGTCAGGCTGAAAAGATGGGTAGAGCGCAGAGGTGTTTGAGGTAGTCTGTGATCTGTCAGGTGGGGAGTTCAGCAAGCTGATGTATTGGCAGGCTTTCCTCTTGGTCAAAACAGCAGTGAGTGTTACGTTTTTTGTTATTGTTTGTTGCTTTCACCTCTGGCAGGTCATCTTCTGTGCTTCTCTGCATAATCTGGGCAGTGTTTTTAGCAAATCTCGATCCTACTGAGGACTTTGGCAGTAGTCTCCTGCTCTCTCCAGTGCCAAACTCTATAAATTGATTTTTTTTTTTCTTTAATT
>WHYT01016521.1:105352-143800 GCA_009806455.1 Tetrax tetrax | reverse complement strand
TTGTGTATTTTTTTTTTTTCTCTTTCAGAGTTGTAGAAAATGGAGAAAAGAACCGAATGACCTATCAGAGTGTAGCAATAGTTTTTGGTCCAACCTTATTAAAACCAGAGAAAGAGACTGGTAACATAGCGGTCCACACAGTATACCAGAATCAGATTGTAGAATTAATTCTGCTGGAATTGAATTCCATCTTTGGACGCTGACTTTTTTCTTGGAGTAGAAACTGGAAGCGATGATTGGCAGCAGTTCTCCATCAGAAGGAAAGTCTCTCGCTGTACACGATGTATGATGTTTGTGGACCAAACGGCAACTTGTTCTTTGCACTTTTGGGGAGGGGAGAAATAGGAGAAATGTTTGACCACTTTAATGCGAATTGAAGACAACACTTTGGATTTCTTTGAAATGTTCAATGTAAAAAGTGAATTGAAAAGTTTATAGTTTGCCTTTTTAAAAGTAGCATTGGAAAAATGTAATATAGGTTCATACACTGGATTTCTTGCAGAGTAAAGCTATTAATCTCAAACTGGATAATCTGGAATTTAATCTTAAAATTCTTCCACTTGATAGGGAAAAGTCCTACCAACTGGTATGGAAAAATTCAGTGAAGTTACATCTTAAGCTCGTGTATTACAGCCTACACAGATCTGTATGACACTTTTCCAAGGGGTTTCTGCATGCAGTGACTGTCTTAAACTTGTGCTAACAGTTTGGTTTAGTTATTCAAATTAATTCCTCACTTGATATCTGCTGTCCTCCCCCCCCCCTTCCTTTTCTTTCAGTTTTTTCCCCAGCAACTTTCTGGAACTTCTTAATTGCTTTATAGAACAGCACACTATTTCAAACACTGAACTTGTAAGAATATCCAGCAATGGATATTTGTCTTGTGGCATAATAGAAGTCGTATTTAATAAACATGTTCATTTTTTCAGGGTATTTCCTGAGCTAAGTTTTGTGTTATACTGATTTAAAGCTAAAATCCTAAGTAAATACAGACTGTAACACTCTATTGAGTTCTTGGTATAATGTTGTGGTAGTGGAAGTTTCTTGATGTAAATACAGACTGTCATTTTGATTCATGTATATAATTCAGTTCCTGTATAGTTTAAGGACACTTTAGTCACACATTTCTAATCGTGGGTAGGTTAGCTACAGTAACATAATGTTTCCAGTGGATGTCTGGGTTTCAGCAGGGAAACAGGTTATGGGGAGGGAGGGGGGACCTAACTGTGTGCACTTTTAGATGTTAATTACATTTGCAGGCAAATAACTGTAATGCAAATGGTACTGGAGAAATACTGAGTGTGCTTGCTAAATTGTTAATGCACTACAAGAGGAGCCTTTTAGGTTATTTAATATGTACAGGATACATTAGAAAAATGTATTATGAATTCTAACATCTACAAATAGTGAAACTCATGTTTTGATAGATAGATGTTTGATGGAATCCATGATGCTAAATTTAAGATTTTCTTTTTACATTAATATAGAATAATTTGTAAAATTGGTTTTGAAAGATTTTGTTACAGGGAGCATGGTCCGCTGAAGATTTTTTTAAATGTATTTTTCTAGACTAACTGCTGTATCTGACATATTTGTTATGTCTAACCTGAATAAAGAAAACTGTTAGTTCTTTTAGAGTTTGCCATTCCAACTTCAGACAACATGAACCCCCATTAAACAGTAAGACTGATGTCTCTTACCGCTTGGCATGGATATTACTTGTGGCAAAGAGTTGTCAGGCTGGATTAAAAGTTGAATGCTTACTTTATAACCTGTCAGTTTTAGGAACTTCCCAGTCCCTTTCTTTAACAACTTAAATTCTAACGTAAGGTTCAGAGAGGGCAGAAGTAACTTACGGATATAAATTTGCAGTCTTTAAAACAGATCCCAACTTACTTGGAACCTACAATACAGAAAGCAGATACATTGAGGAAATAATTGTACGTCGCCTTTGATCTGTTGTATACCTTTCACAACGCCATACCTTACAGCAGAGGGGATGTGTGTGAAGTACTGAGGTGTAATCGGATGAATGGGGTGAGAATTTCATGAGCATAGGGCTTGCATGAAAAGTCTTCGGAGATAAAAGAGAAGATGAGTTACCTTGTGGCTTTCGCGCTGTCTTCTTGTGGTAATGGTGAAGTCTTGTGGTTTGTTGCAAAGCGACCTGGGTGAGAATTGCGATAGCTTAATCTCGGCGTTACGTTGTCAGCCTCCTGGTAGGCTGTCAAAGCAGAGCAGTACCGAGTGGTAGGTGTGCCCCAAGCTACTAGAAATTATCAACAAAGTTGATATCTGTTGCTGTAGATTATTCAAATCCCAACTTAAGCTGTAAAATAAAAAAGAATTCCTACTGCTAAATGAGAGGGCTTATCCATGGGTCACCTTTTCTGTACGAGTGTTACTTTTTTCAAAGAAAGAACGCCTTTTTAAGAGTTTGATAATGAGGATGTCACATTTTTCCTTGTATTCCCCCAAAATAAAGCATTTTCTTATTAAAATATATAGTATGGTGTGCTGTGAAGTTGTCATGTTTTAATGTTCTCATTTTTAGTTTGGGGAGGGGAAGAGTATACTTTTTATTAGAAAGAGATGTAGATAAACACGCGAAAGAAGAGGTGGCTGTTCAAGCTGCTGGTAGCAGGGGAAAGCTATTTGTATTAGATGAAACATAATTAAATTTATATATTCCTCAGTTTAGACTTTAAATCAGATTTGGTTCTGGTTTAAAACCAATTTAAATACTGAATATAAACCTTTGCAGCCTTAACCACGCAAAGATACTGGTGGTCAAATACTGTGTATGGGTGCCAGATTAAATTTTGTCCTGGCACTAGAGCTGCGTTTAGCTCTGCAGCTCAGCCACACTGCATTGGTACCAAGCAGCTCTCAGACATGCCTGATCTATACCAGTTAGGGGTTTCTTCACTGGAAATCTGGAAAGAGAAGTAGACACAAAAAAGACAAGGCAAATACACATACTCATTTCATGTAAACTATTATTTTAAAATCAGAGTTGCATTTAAATAAAGCTTCCCGTGTGCAGAAGTGGATAGGTCACGCTTATTGCTCAGGCCCAGGCTTTCCTCCCTGTCTTCACTGAAAGCTGCGATTAAATTCCCTTTGTGCTGAACCCGTTGTACCCTGACAAGTGAATCCTTGGCTCGCGGCGTGAGAGAGAAGGGAGTTTGTAGGTAATACAGTATCAGTTTATTCCTATGTGGAGCCCTGACTTTTTCCCCTTAAAGGAAAGAGCTTTATTTAGCCCCAAAGTAATGATATTTTCAGAATGAATTGGTTAATTCATAAGCCATAACGTAAAGCAAGCACAGTGGGGCATTTTGCTGGGCGAAGGGGGAGGTACAGCATGTCTGATGAGAGTTTCTGCAGCCGCCGGGGAGAGCAGAGCTCCTCTGAAGAATCTTAATTAGCCTCCACAATTGCAAAGTTTTGTGGGCAAGCAGCTGGTCAGACTGGATCAGACTTTTACAAAAGTAGCCCTATGTGATTGTGGAACTTAAATGAACACTCTCCCCCCTTCCCACTCCCCCCAGCATTCTTTGTAAACAGAGCACTTGTAAAACAAGATCACACTGTGTAACAAACCAACATGAAAGACATTCCGAGGCAACTTGGCCTCTTGGTCCTTTTTATTGCCCTGAGAATTAAATGGCAGCTCTAATATTAGAGTTTCCTACCACTTCCCCAAGTGGATGTGAGTTTGTTAAGGTACTCGGCTGCTGTTTTCTTTCAAAAGCAGAAATCTGTGTTGCGTTCAGCAAACTCAGAACTGCAAAGTGGAACAAGCAGGGATAGCAGCAGGTTTATTTCTCATAGAACCTCATCTTGCAGCTTCTTGCAGTAACACACAGTTGGCTAGGGCAGGGGAGAACTGATCCTTAGTGTGGGAATGGGCAAATGCAAAACACTGAAGGCAACCAGACAAAGCAGGTGTGAGGGACAAGCAAGACAGCAAAGAAGCAGTCACTTAGAAAACCTGCAGGAATACAGGCCAGAGACCTGGGAGAAAGCCAGGCTGCCAGGGATGTGGGGTGGGTTTTTTTTTTCTTTCTTTCTTTTTCCACTTCATACAATACAGACAAAGGCCTGGCGATGTTTCCCAAGGGTAAATTGCTCTGTAAGCAGGTGGAGTTCAAGTGACGTTGCAAAATGGCAGTGCCCACCTTTCTCCAGACTTTTCCAGAGCAGCTTCTTCATGTCGGCTTCTCAGTGATGAGCTGTGTCTGGGTTCACCTGACACAAACACCTGAGTGCTAATGGGTGCTGAGAACTATGTTCCTTCAATGTAACCGTGCATGCACAACCAGCATCTGTGCGATACAGAAATAAACTTGTTCTCAGTTTGGCAGCATTAGCCTGGTGGCACGGAGTGCCCCATCTGCGATCCAAACCTTGTGCCACCAAATCCTGAAGGGCCCAGGTAGCCCTGTCTGTTACAATCTCCGCACACCAGAAGAAAGAAATGTTTGAAGCTGAAAAGTGGGAGTGTGCGGGAGAAAAAACCAAACCACCCCAAGCTAATCTGTCTTCACAACCAGTGTAGATTTGCATTTATGGTACAAATCTGCTCAGAATAGTTTAATTCACAGTGTGAAAGAAACAACTGTGCTTCGACAAAGTAAATACTGTAATTAAAAGCTGTAATTTTTTACATCAGGCATTGGAAGATTAATGTTAAGTACTGGTGAGCTTGTCTAGTTCCTCATGTGCTGCACCGGAATGGCTGGGATCACACCTCTGGCCATGTGTCACCTGGCCACTGGCGTGCCAGCGCTCTCTGCCTCCTTTCCCAGGAGGGTGATGGCAAGCTGGCAGTGGCTTGTTGGCTTTCTGCGTGTGAGTGTGCTGACTAGCTGCTCGGTCCAGTAAAAGTAGGTACCTAACCTAGAAACAGAACTGAAAACCACCTTTTTTTTTTCCAAGAAAAAACTTTACTATCAGCTTGGGCTGAGCAGCGCTTTTCCCACAGGCGCTTCTGCTTGCCTGCCTGCTGCAGGGATGCTCTCTGCCAGGACAGAGCGAGCGCATCTTCCATGGGCATTGGCCTCGGCAAGGCCCCTGCCAACACGCACGTGTGACCTGCTCAACTTCACAGCTTTCTTCCGTGAAGGAGAATGGAGACGTGGTTGTCTAAGGGGTAGAGCCTCTTTCGCTCCCTTCAAGTGTTATGTACAATGTAGTACGCCACCGCTATGAAATGGCTGTTTTGTAGCTGAAGTGCTGAAGTGCTGTTCTCGCCAATATACGAGTCCTGCTCTAAGTTTTCTCTTTGAAGTTTTAAAGATAAGACTTCTTTTCCTATTAATCTCTCCTTTTCCTGCATCCACCCACCTGCTATTGTTGCTGCGCTGAAAGTCAGTCCGGCTTGGACCATTTGCTTCCTTATTTGTACAACAGCCTGGAGCCGGGGGCTGGAATGTGCTGTGCTCTGCCCGGAGCGCTGCTTCGCCTGCGGAGGCTGAGGCATGGGCCGCTCAGCCACAGGCACTGCATTAAAAAGCAGTCATTGGGGCTAATGCTAAAGTGAAAAAAAAACCAAAAAAAGGCAAAAAGTAAAGCACAGACTAGAAGAATTAAAAAATAGTCCTTTCCAGGTGATAGCTAAAGCTTAGGGCGTGCTGCTCCCATTTCCCAGAGCGCCCATTCTTCTCCTGAATTGCAGAAACGTAAGTAAGTAGGTATTATATTTGGCACAAGACTGAGGGCAAGCAATGTAATTCCATGCAACCATTGAATCACCATCCATATCGTGTGTGTAGGCTGAGCTGTGAGCCAGCTGTCACGAGGACTGCACAATCTTCAGGTTTGCATTAAAACGCTGTGGCTGTAGGCCAGGATCATACTTGTCCCCTTCTTTTGCCTGAGTTTCCCAGCCTGCCCCATTCAAATGCAGGAAAATAACCTTCTGTCCACCCTCCCTGTTTGTGGAGTACAGCAGCTCTGTGCAGCAAGCCAAGTGCTCAGGGTGTCCACGCGTACAGCTTCTTCCCCTGTATATACACAATTCAGTTAAGAGGAGAAGATGGTTTATTATAAACATTGAACAGTGGGTGGCATCATTAGCTCTCAAAAATCATAACTATCTCCCCAGGTGGTTGTCCTAATGTTTTCTGGGCTTTCTTTGCAGCCCTGAGATAAGAAGAAAGCCTGAGCACCTGAGGGCAGGATGCAGCACAACGAAACATTGAGTGCCGCTGTTTCTGGCAAGGCAAACTCCATTTTGCCAGCATCAGTCTGGGACAGCAGAAGTGATGCCGGTGCTGTGTGAGCCAGAGGTGGGGACTAGTGTCTTTCCTTCCTTCCTGCTGCCTTTTTAACTTGCTAGGTCATGAGCTAAGACTTGTGGCATGCTGCAAGCCAGGCAGCACAACTATAACGGTCCGCTCTGGTTTTAAAGAACCTATGAATGAAATTGGCATGCAGCCTTCCGTTTAGCCATTGGCTTCCTTGTTCCTAGTTGGCCATTCATGCCCTCTATCAAATCAAAGTGCTTCTCCTGGACAAAGCTTTATTCCCATTTCTGTCCTAAAGTAATGCTGCTTGCTTGAGTAACCCTGTCTCGTCAGCCCTGGCAGCACACACAGCCCTGCTGTGCTGGAGCGTTCCTGGGGACTGACGGTGGTGGTGGTACCAGGTGGTGCCACTGTGCCCACTAGTGACCATGAGTTCCACAAAGTCCTGCTCCCAGGCACGAATAGGCCCTGGCAGCCCCCACCAGCACGATCCTGCTGTGGGATGTGGCACCCAGCACCGCAGCCTCTCCCCCAGCCCAGCAAAGGGAAAACCAGGCAAAACGAGCACTCTGCACTCCTGCCTGTCCCTGCCCGGACAGAGCCAGCACACCGCACTCCCCGGCCATAGCCAGGGGCACGGAAGGCACCTGCAGACCCAGAGCCAGGGTTGGGAGACACAGAGCTGTGTTTCTCCCAAGCCCAGCAGCAGTTCAGGCTGCTCTTAAAGGCCTTTGCTGATGGAGAGCCAGAGTCTCCCAGACAGTCTTATCTAGGATGTAATTCTCATCTCTCTCAGAAATTGTTTTCTTTTTGCACATCTAAGTAGCCCTTGGTGCTGTTTACTTCCATCTTTTTCCTTACTCTGTCCTTATCCATTGCTTTCATCCCATTCTGCAATATGTTTGGCAAGCTATTTTCCCCTGCATCTCTACGCACGCAGTAGCAGTCCATGAAACTATAAAAGGTTACTGCATCCCACATCTCCCTTCTCCAGACTAAGCAAACTCAAGCCTCTTAATCTTTCCTTGGATGTCACACAGCTGGCTGGTTCAAACACGGGACAGGGAAGTGTGAGTTCCAATCCCACTCGAGGAGACATCTTCAGTGTTCACCCATTAAATAAAAATACATCGCAGAATATTCTTCACTTCCCCTTCACCCTTCAATACCCACCCTCCAGGCCATCCCCAGCGTTTGCTTTGTGGGCTTGTCCAACCCCACTAGTGTGTCCTGGGAAATCCCACTGTCAGCTGATACAGGAGCTCTGGTCTGGCTGAATCCATCCCCAAATCCCTGATTTCCAGCCACTTCTGGGATTAGAGACCTTACAACCCCTGGAGCTATGCAGCAATCGAGGCACATTTTTTATTCCCAAAGCAATTAGCCAGCACTTAGGCAGCCATGCCCTGTTTTAGATGCAGCAGAGTGGCTTAAGGGCAGCAAGTGCTGTAGCTACCACGCCTGAGCACTTGCTGCAGGCCAGAGGTCCATGCCTGCCCTGGTGGGTTTTGAGGGAGAAAGGTGTGCAAATCAGTCTGCTTGACATCTTCAGCCTTGGAAGGAGCAGAAGCGCAGATTAAGAGCTGATACATCAAAGCGCTCCAAAAATCACACATCTGCTCAGAAGTGTTGGCAAGGGGAACTGGCACTAATTAATTAACAAGGAGGAAAGTGAAAACCATCACAGGCAGCTGCGCTAGGACCGTGCAGCTGGGATATTTATTCTTATCCCTTTCTGGAATGACAGGTTTGGGTGATATCAACATCCAGGTAACTGCAACTCCTGCTGTCGGTGTGAACAAAGCTTTGCTGCAGGACCAGGGACTGGAGTGCCGGGAGAACGCGCTTCTCCAAGGGCTGGGCTGTGGGCGAGGGCAACGTAGCCTGAGGCAGCACCAGCCAGCTGCCTCCCCGGCTGTCACTAGGGCACTGCAAAGGGACTGCACTGGCCCCCAAAATACAGACTTTGGAGAGGAGAGGAAGATTCGCTCTCAAGCGGCCACCGAAAGCAGCAGCCCCAGCACAATCTGCTGCTGACTCCCTAGAGCACAGAGCAAAGCCTCGCAAACATCCCACATAGGGCCAGTGCCACAAACTGGGGCAGACCTGGGGTTCCCCTCCCCTGCTTGCTACCCGTACCGCATCCCTCTGCAGCTCCTACAGTGACTCTGTGGTACCCACGAGAGCTGCTGGGTTGTCCTGCCCTAACCCATAACTTCTGTGGGTCAGGTCCTCTGGGAAAGAGCTGCCCCACTGGCTGCGCACCAGGGAGAGAAGGAAAAGCTGGAATTACATTTCTACTCATGGCATGAAAGCCAACACTCGAAGGACAGTGCTGTTAGCAACACCGTGACAGCTGGAAGAGGTTTATGGAGACAGAAACACCAAACACATTTAGCTTGATCATAATTTTCAAGACAAAGCTTGTTGTGACAGCGAATTATTTAACTGAGAGAGGTTCTCAGCATCTTATAATTATGTACAAAAAATCAAGATGCTGAACATCAAGAACCAAGATTAAAGAAAAAACAAGGTGCTAGCAGATTTGGCCTAGTCTAGCAGATGTGTCTGACAAATTGGAAGTATGTACCTCTGTATTACTACTTAGAATAGAGAATCATAAAATCATGGAATGGTTTGAGTTCGAAGGGACCTTTAAAGGTCACCTAGTCCAACCCCCTGCAAAGAGCAGGGACATCTTCAACTACATCAGGTTGCTCAGATCCCTGTCCAACCTGGCCTTGAATGTTTCCAGGGATGGGGCATCCACCACCTCTCTGGGCAACCTGTTCCAGCGTTCCACCACCCTCATGTAAAAATTTTTTTCCTAGTATCTAATCTGAACCTACTTTCCTCTATTTTAAAACCACTATCCCTTGTCCTATTGCAACAGGCCCTACTGAAGAGTTTCTCCCAGTTTTTCCTGTAGGCCCCCTTGAGGTACTGGAAGATCACTATAAGGTCTCCCCAGAGCCTCCTCTTCTCCAGGCTGAACAGCCCCAACTCTCTCAGCCTGGTGATTTCACCTGAGGTAGTGATCAGCACTACACCTGCATCACCAGGAAGAACATGAGAAAGCCTGAATTTCCTTTCATTTCCAGGCACTCATGAAAGTGCTGCACGCTACTGAAAAGCTGCGATTTAAACCCTGAAAAGAAAATACTGTCAAGCCATGCAGTGGTAGTTTAGGGGCTGGTAATGATTTCTCCCCAGTGCATTGCTGCACGGAAGACGCGCCCGTGTCCCCTTCCTGACAGACAGCTCAAGGTCTGTGAAGCAGAGCCTGATTCCCTTTTTATTCAATGAAGTTCCTCAATTGATCCACAAAACTCTGGGTGAAGTTGGAAGAGATGGAAATTACAACCCACGTCAGAGCAGATGGTGGAGTCACAGTGGCTGAGTTACTGCTCCTTTGACACCACCATCTGCCCCCCGCCCCCCCACCTGCCCTGCAAACAAACCCTGGCAGAGTTCTGCCTTCCCCCAGAGCCCTGTTCCCCACCATGCTGCCCAACAGCATCTCGCACTATAGCAGAGAGTCACTTTTTATAGCTAAAGCACCGAAAAGAGAGGGAAGACATAATGAGGAGGACTCTAGTCCTCTTTTTGCAGGCTTAACTCTGCTCCTGTTCAGCCCCGCAGGACAGCGCTGTCACCTTCCCCCGGGATAATGAACTCGGGTCTGTCAGGCTCTTTCCTAGGGAGGTGAAATATCTAACAAATTCCGGCCCCTGTTACCCATTAAGCACAAATCGCTTCAGAATTGCCTTGACCTGATCGCCTCAGTCGTCCTTGGTCCTGGTCATCGTCCTCATTACCTCTCCTCTGCAAAGCACACTCACAAATACTACCAGGCTGCAAAATTCCCCACTTCTTATCCCGCTCCTTGAGTTGCGCGGAGGATGCAGCTCGGCGTGGGCAGGAGGGCCCCGGCTCCTCGCCAGGCCAGCCACCACGCCCTGCGGCAAGGCTCCCGGTGCGGCCGGGGCTCACCTCGCCGTGAGGCTGAGGGCACAAGCAGGAGGCAACAGCTCAGGTCAAGAGTGGGCTGGCTCCTCTGGCTGAAGAATGCCTTGGAGAGGCTCACCAGCCCAAGAACAGGCGGATTTTCCAGGGAAATTTTTGCCAAGTCCTCTCCTTGCCTCACGCTCCTTTTCTGTTTGCTTGACTGTCTTGCAGGGCTTGGCCACCAGCAGAATTGAGGTCACAGCTTGGTCTGTTAAAAATACCCATCCAATTATCTGTTGGGCCATGTTTATCCTTTGTTTTCCTGGCTGCAAGTAGTCCTGGAAGGCACAGGACTGCTCACCTCAATGAAGCCAGCCGGTCTGGGCATATGGTCTTCTTACCTGCTTTCTCCCAAAAAGCGCCGTGCGAGGGCTCTGATCTCCCTTTTAAATGGGTCTTGTAGTTCTCCCTTTGAGAGTGCTGCGAGGTCTCCGCCACGCAGCAATCTGTTCCCAGCATAATTATTCTCCGTTAAGGCCTCAGAGACTGCGAGGCTCCTGACATTTTTCATTGCCTGGAGAGGGGTAATTTTTCATTGCTTTCCTGAGGACACTTGCACTTCACAACAGTAATGGAGCATCCAGCTACACCGAGCTGCAGCCTACAGTTTATTTTTATCTCTTGATGGACGTAAGCTGAAGGACTTCCAGCTAAGACTGGGGAAATGGGGACGTGTAAGCAAAGCTATTAAGCAAATTGTTGCAGATTTTGAAATTGTACAATAACAAGATACGCTTTACCAAATCCCAAGCTACAAGTAAAAAGTAGCAGGAGAGAAGAGATTTCAAGTTACACTAAAATAAACGAACTCTCATGCAATCAGCAGTATCATACGTGCCTCTCACTTTACCTGTCTCCAGCTATGGATCTAAGGGGCAGATCCCCACTGCAGCTGGGGCGTGATTGCGTCAGCTCAGCCACTGATGGAGGAAAGACATCACTTCATCTCTGGGATGCACACTAAGAAAAACAGAGCCTAGAAACTGTACTTTGGCAGGATCTGCACACCTCCAGCTAGTCATTGCATTTTTTTTCATGTAGTTTGTTTAAAAGAAAGCAATTGTAACCAAAAGCGCTCTTCCAAGCAGCTAGTAAACAAAGCCAAAAGGGTTGAAATTTTAGTTTGGATTTGAAATGCTGTTGCGTGCAGGAGGTGTTTTCAAATACTTCTGAAACCTAACATCTAATTTAACTTACCAAAACAGATGAGCAGCAACCTACAAGCCTGAAAAACAAAAACATCTGAGTTTTGCCAAACCTTCACAGTGATCTGCCAAAGAAGAAGTATTTCACTTTCAAGCTCTTAAAGAGAATTAGCTCTGAGAATGAAACTCGAAGGCACAAAATAAATTCTCTTTTCATTTCTTTTTCTGGTAGCATTCCCAGTGGTGCTAAAGCGATGCAGGTGGGCTGGGCTGCCTTCTCCCCCTTACAAACGGTACAGAGGGGCTGGGGGGTACAAACAGGGCTGGGGGACACTGCCCTGGGCCAGGCAAATCCCTGCTCCCGGGCTGACCAAATGCCTTTCTGTCCTGCAATTACTTCTCCCTTACATTAGACAAACTGCACTTAGGTCACAGAGTAAAAGTCAGTTGATTTTCCTCGGTACAGTCTAGGGCAAAAATGAGCATGATGCTGCTCTGCTCCAGACAGGAGGCTTTTTTTTTCTTTTTAAACCCAACCCTAAAATTCAAATTAGCCTCCAGCTCAAAGCCTTTACCACCAGAGCATGAATGCTAAATAGCCTGCTCCTAGTCCAATCTGTTCACTGCCTGGCTAATGATTATTCTCCATAGAAACCTTGCGAGAGTCAGTTATTATTCTCTCCTCATGCACTTGGATCTCTCTTGTATTTATATAAGATTAAGTAGCCCTGTTAGGTTTTTACCTCTCTGATTGGAGCTTATTTTAACCTCAATTAAGCCATCAGCCCCGCTTTCTGAAGGCAAAGCAATAGCATAGCCATTATCATTCTCTCCACCTTTTGTATGAAAATGATGTTGAGGATTGGTTGCTTTGGGGATTGCTCTGTGGCAGGTACCCAACGCTGCGAGTCAGGGAGGATAAATGGTGCCAGACTCCCAGAGGTGCCGTGGCACTGTGTAATTATTGTTCCAGACAGCTGAAAGCAGCAGGGTTTCTGGTTCCCCTGCTTAGTTTCAGTCTGCCATGATTGCTGGCACAGAAAGATGCTGATTATAAGTAAACATTAATTATGCCCTGCTACCCCACTGCTAGCGTCGCTGGGCTTGCAAGTAACAGAAGCACAGCGCTGTGCTTGGCTCCCGGTACTGAAAAACCATCTACACAGATTTCAACATCCAGATTTTCATCTCGCTTGGTCAGAGGACATTGGTCCTAAACGTAATCCTCACGCATAGCTACACTTATGGTGCTTTTTGTACTACCGCTGTACTTCAATGCTATTGCTAAAACAATGACTGAAATACTTATTCTTTGGAGATGGTGATGCAGCAAGCAATTCCGCTACCTAGTCCAGAGCAGAGGAATCATTTTAGTGTCTTTAAAGGAAAAAAAACCCATGGTAAATAAAACTTATCAATCATCCTATATGTCAAGGTAATTTTTTTTCAGGTGCTGTGCTTTTTTTAAATGGCAGCACATTCCTTCCTCTGTTTCATGCGTCTTTGAGGTTTCTCTTTTTCTTTGCCGAAGGAGGCTTAAAAATGCAGAGCCCACAGCGTCGCAGACAGCAAACACTGCTCCTCGAATCGCGTGGACAGTTACAAAGTGATTTCCGTGGCATTCGAAATGCAGCCTCCAACGCTGATGGAATTTCACCGCGCCGTGATTGCACCGAGCTGCAGTGAAATAGGTTCAATTTGATTATCTGGCTATTCCATTTCGCCTATATTTACAACATGCCTGACCTCTGGGGGAAGGGGAGGATGGGCAGCCAATCATGCCAGAGACATTTCAAAAGGTCAAAGCAATACAGCGTTTACCACTATAATTCACAGGCTCTACAACTCGGAGACGGTGCTCTCATGACAAAAATTGGCAGAAGAACGTAGTTAATGTGAAATATTTGTCCATTCCCAGAGCAAACATGAAAAACAGAGAATGTTTTAAAAATTCGCCCCTTTTTCCTTTTGGCACAGGATGATGTGCAAGTGCATACAAACAGCACGTACACAACACTACATTTTGTAGAAGTTACCTTGGCTGGTGCCGAAAGGTTTGTGTTGGACTGGCTACCTGGGGGTGCCCGCCTCGTACGCAGCCCCAGCTCTGACATTAGCACATTTCCAGCCCCATGGGGATGATCTGAGCGTCCGCTGCTGCTCCCAGACGGATGTTTCCCTCCTCACCTCATCTCTGCCATCCCCGGTCAGCGGCGAGGCCGTGCTGTCCCTCCTGCATCTCACCAGCAGCTCTGGGGGCTCGGGGGCAGAAAGCACTTTGCAAATTTTAATTAAGCTTCAAGTGCAATCCTCCCATTCTGAAGTACAGATTCATTAAGGTAATAAACAACCACCACCCATTCCAACTGGTTAACTAATAAAATAGTGTGATTACTCCAAAGCAATATTTTTAAAATCTTGTATGCTTAAAAGGCCTTAAAAGCCAGGAAGGAAGGAAAGCAGCTCCAGGCTCATGCAACTCAGTGCAGCGACCCAGTTCTCATTTTTCCATCCCTCCCAAGCCTAGGTCCTGGGTCTGGGTGGCCACACAATCTGCATCCATGTTTTGCACCACTCGTCTGTTTGTATTTAAACACTGTTTAGTCTTAAATCTCCACTGAAGTTAGGCTTGCCAGAGCTCCTGGGGCCAGAGGTGCTGTGAGTTATCACAGTTTCATTTTGAAGACGGGACTGGTTTTTGTTTGTTTTAAAGTGAACACTTTGTATGACATCTCCTGAGAACTCCTGTCTATCATCTTACATGTTATTGGATTAACCCAGGAGAGAGTAGAGTCTGAAAGGCAGCCGTAAGACCTACTTAGCATCTTTTATCTTTGCAGGGAAGATCTGTTTGAAAGGCAGCCTAACAGAGCAGACCTGCTTGAAATAAGGCACTGCATCAGCTCCGTGAGTCAGCACAGATCAGAAATACGGAGTGGTTCTTATAGGGAGGCATTTCATTCATTCTCCCTGTTTAGAAGCTGCATCAAGTTTGAAAAGGATCACTGGAGGCTTGTGCTGCCTCTCCCCGAAGCTGCCATGAGCTCCTGGCCCTCTTCTTCGTCCCCAGCAGAGGTCCCTGGTGACACCCTGCCACTGTGTAGAGCCGAGTGGTTGAGGTTTCTGTCTGGGACAGGGGAGAGCACTGGCTTGACTAGTGCTGCTCAGACAGTTTCAGGCAAAAAAATACTTTGTTCACGTAGCTCCCTCCACTCCAGTCAGCAACACATTGCACCGCCACCTTCTGCCCAGTCTTTACAGGGGCATTTGATGAGACACCAAAATCATAGCAGCTTGCAGGGAGGAGAAGAAGAGGAAATAAGACCTAGGTGCTGTTTAACGTAAGCTGAAAGAGCAAGGGAGAAAGGAGGAGTGTGCCAGAGACACAGACCATACATGTGAAGCATGTTCAAGTCTCACACACAGAGCATCTTCCCCACCTCCCAGCTCACCCTCACAGAGGGAAGCACCCAGCTTGGGCTGAGGAGCAGCTGTCTGGTTAGAAGGTGGTTGAAAGCAGCTTCTGCTCCCACACAGGGCTTAAAATGAGCTTTGCAGCAGAGGAGGAAATTGCTGCTTTAACGTGGCAGCACCTGGCACCAGCTGGATGTGCTGCGCTACAAGGGCTCAAAGCAAAGCTGGGCGAGGTGCTCAACCACTGGCAGATTGGGGGATTTTTCATACATGGAAAAAGCTACAATTTGCCTTGACCTTTAGTTCTTTTTAATCATTCTTGGTTTTCTCCACCTCCTTACATTTCTTTTTCCTCACTCTTCATTTTGTGTTTCCCATTCTTCAGTAAGAACCACTCACCTCCCCCCACCCCCTTCCCAAAGCGTCTCATTATTTATAACTGTAAACTGTTCAGGGTGTCCAAAATTCTTTAATACAAGACCATTTTCCAGTGGATTATGAAAACATCAAAAGTGGAAAAGTTTGGCAAGCTTTGCTATGTGGGATTTCTGCTTTGGTTTGTAATCTTTGAGAGGAGCCACCACAAAGCCTGCCCAGAGAAGCTCAGAAGGAGCTGAGATGACAGACCCTTCGTTAGGGAGCATTAGCACATCTATTGCTTGAGGGAGAAATTTAGAAATCTACTGAGAGATCACCCTCTTGCTAGTTGTAGGGCTTTGCCCTCTCCACAGACTCTGACCAAATTTGGCCAATTTTTGAGCCTCTGAAAACTCTGAGTGCACACAGGCAATAAATGCCGGCTGGAGTTTGCCAGATAAAATATCCCTGTCCTGCGTGTGCTCCAGCTGAGGGGCAGCCAGAAGCTCACTGAGTCCGCGTGGGGCACAGGCAGTGGGGAGCAAAGGCTGGGTGCCAGCCTCGGGAAGGGGGACCAAGGGCAGGGGTGCCAGCAATGCTGGGCCAGGGCCTTTTGGAGCACTGGGGATGAAACTGTGTGGGCTCAGGGGCATCTTCATTCACCAGTTGTGTTTGTTAGTGCCTGGGGTGAACGGGTGATGGTACAAAAGAGACATTATCCTGCAGTTTGCAAGACTGGATATGTTGGTAAGGGACCAAATTAAAGTTGTTTTAGGAAATTTAATTTCAGAGTTCCTTTCCCTTTAGTGCTCAACAACCCTACTCGAAGCTGTGTGGACAAAGATTCCTGCTGTAACTGAGCCACTGGAGAAGTTAATATTTACTGCATTTATAGTTAAAGTATGCAAAAATTAAAGCTTCTGTGAGAAACATGCTCATGGCACAAAAAATGTCAGAGACGTGTCTTTATTGTTCATCAAAATAATTGTACAATTATTTATAACTCCACACTGCATTGCTGAGATTTACACACCTGTTCAAATAACAGAGTTGCTTGAAAGAGCAAGATGATGTCTTTATAGAAAAAGCTTGTGTAATTGGCATAACCTCATCTCGGCTGGACTCTGTCATAGATTGTCTATAATATTAAATTACCAGGATATGGAGTGAAAAGGAGATAAGCCCAGCAGGCTCAGGCTGGGGGTGGGGAACGCCAAGAAGGGTGAGAGACAGCATCTGCAGAAGCGAGCTTCTCCCCGCGAGCAGTCTAGAAACCAGGCTCAGCAAAAACCTTTGTAAAAGTGAAGCAGTGGATAAAAATAGCAAGGCAAAAAAAAAAAAAAAGAAAACAAAACAAAACAAAAATACCCACACCAGGAAATGAATGAATCTCCAATGCAGGATGAGAGAGTAACTCAGGAAATGTTTCTGCAGATAAGATAGCTCAGTAAAAAAACCCCAACCCCTCCACGCCCCAGCTTGTGCATTGATCACGGCAGGACTGCATTTACCGTGACGTCAGCCGTGGCTAACCAAGGTGAAGGAAGGGCACTGCGTTGCTTTTACAGCTTACAGAGACCACAGCTGCTGCAGAAATTGGCCCACAAAAAAGGGTCAAAATGCACAAAACTTGGCCAAAGCCGTCATCTGAAATATCAGGCACAAGCACACTGAGCAGAGCCGGCTGGGGAGCGGCTGGCTGAGGTGGAGCGGCAGCCTCCAGGTGCAAGCAGCCGGGAGCCGGCGGGGCAGGCAAAGAGATGCCGGTAAGCAACACGAAGAAACGTTATACAATTAACATGAAGTTACGTATAGAAAGCCTACAAAGGAATAAAAATATCCTGTTGTGCTTCTTGCTAGCAAGCCTCCTTTCCTAATTTGTTTCTATTTAATTCCAACAATGAGTAGAAGGAAAAGCTTTAAGAAGAAAGAGGAGAAACCTCTAACGGAGTCCTCTAGGCTGTTTACAGCCTTCCAAACAACTGCAGCTACATAGCCGGGACATTCCTGATCTTTTACAACAAACTGGGCTTTGAAACAAGATTTTCCATGTTTGGTTTCTTCATGTTACAAAAATTAGAAAGGAACAAAAAAATCACAGGCTGCACTGAAACACACAGACCCAGAGGAACATTCCTGAGCGTCCGCCCTGCGTCTAACCCCTGGCTGGCACATTTAACTCAAGCTGCTCTGGAAACACCAGCCACACCAATGGCCATCATGAAGCTTTCCTGCCATGGCTGTAACGCCAGCAGCAGGCTAGTGAAGAGGCATGGAAACATTACAGGAGCCCTATGGTCCAAATGGGCAGTCCGTGCCACCATCCCTTGGAGGCACTGGCATCCATGGCTTTAGGGTCCCTGGAGCTTTGCCCTGCTGGAAGTGGAGTCAGAATCACACAGAATCACTCAAGGGATGAGACTGGAAGGGACCTCTGGAGATCACCTTGTCCACCCCCTGCTCAAGCAGGGCCACCTACAGATGGCTGCCCAGGACTGTGTCCAGATGGCTTTTGAATATCTCCAAGGATGGAGACTCCACCACCTCCCTGGGCAACCTGTGCCAGTGCTCAGTCGCTCTCACAGTGAAAAAGTGAAAAAGTGTTTCCTGATGTTCAGATGGAACCTCTCCTGTTTCAGTCTGTGCCCGTTGCCTCTGGTCCTGTCACTGGGCACCACTGAAAAGAGCCTGGATCCATCCTCTTTGCACCCTCCCTTCAGGCATTTATATACATTTCCTGAGCCTTCTCTTCTTCAGGTTGAACAGTCCCAGCTCTCTCAGCCTTTCCTCATGGGAGAGACGCTCCAGTCCCTTGATCATCTTTGTGGCCCTTCATTGGATTCTCTCCAGCATGTCCATATCTCTCTGGTACCACGGAGCTCAGAACTGGACACAGTACTCCAGGTGTGGCCTCACCAGGAGTATCTATGAGGCTTGCTCTATACTCAGTTCAGACCCTACAGAAACACATCAGTGTTTGAAAGTCCCCTTTCTCACCAAATAAGCACCTCATGGTAGTATCAGTACTGCTGGTACTACCCTCCCCTTTCCTCCAGCTTCATCACCAAAGCACTCCCAGTGTTCAGCATCTCGTCTGGCACAGCACAGCACAGCATCTCTGCTTGCTTCTAGTCCCTCCTCATATAACCATGAGGCTCTTCTTCTGGGGTTGGGGCACCTTCACAGGTGAGCACAGCCACACTGCTGGTCTGGGATGGACCAGAGGTCAAGGGAGCAACAATGGAGACCCAGGATGGGGGGAATTATCATTCAAACCCTGTTTCTTCAACTCATGCTACTCCAACCAGCAATCCGTGGCGCTGTAGCCATCCTGTGTTCCTCTGGCCAGGTCTCAAAAGAATCTGGGGGGCTTCCTCAGTGACTGGCAGATGGTGAGTCTCCAGCCTCCTCCCTTCCCATCACAGGTTTATTGACTACTGGAATCGTAGCTGCACCCACTGCCAAAACAAAATGAACATTCATGCCCAAATTGTTAACAGATGTTGGGAACATCATAGAAAATACATAAAGGTCTAAACTGGTCTTCTTTCCCTGAGAGATTAATATTATAATGTCATCCCGCTGCTCACAGTAATCTGTCAAGCCAAAGAAAGTAATTATCAAAGTTAAGACTGTGCAGTAAGTCTAAATAAGGGAAGAGGAAAATGGAAGTTTATCTTAAGCTATCCTTAGCTCACCTTACTCTGTCTAGACATGGCAGGTTGTCAGAGAACTGTCTAAGCGCCTTGGGAGAGGGCATGCAGCAGATCAAGTCCTGCAGCTCCCAGTCGAGCAAAGCACGACTGAGACTGGAGCTCACTGGGAACCTCAGCAAAGCACAGTTGGATTTTAAGCCTGTGTTTTGCAGTCTCCTGATGTATTGAGGCACAGAATAAGTTTGAAAACAAAACCAACATAAGAAGTGCTATGCAGAAAGGCATAAGGTTTTTGCTACTCTCTCATTGCCTCTTCTGGGCCTTTTTGAAGGGTCTGAAGAATGGCTTGCTAGGGAGACCTCCATAGAATCATAGAATGGTTAGAGTTGGAAGGGATCTTCAAAGGTCATCTAGTCCAACCCTCCTGCAAGGAGCAGGGACATCCCTGACTAGATCAGGTTGCTCAGAGCCTCATCCAACCTGGCCTTGAATGTTTCCAGGGATGAGGCAATGACCACCTCTCTGGGCAACCTGTGCCAGTGTTCTACAACTCGCATTGTAAAAAATTTTTTCCTAATACCGAATCTAAATCTACCTCCCTCTAATTTAAAACCATTACCCCTCGTCCTATCACAACAGGCCCTACTGAACAGCCTCTCCCCATCTTTCCTGTAGGCCCCCTTGAGGTACTGGAAGACCGCTATCAGGTCTCCCCGGAGCCTCCTCTTCTCCAGGCTGAACAGCCCCAACTCTCTCAGCCTGTCCTCATAGGAGAGGTGCTCCAGCCCTCTGATCATCTTCGTGGCCCTCCTCTGGGAGGAGTGTCCCACTCCACTGAGTGCCTGTTAGCTGATCTATAAAAGGAAGCTGGCTAAGTGTCAGCCCAAAGGGAATACAAAACGCATGAAATTTTGCATTGGCTATGACCTAACACCACAAATCACCTATACATGCACAAAAACACCCTCAGGAAGGAAGATCACACTGGGTGAGAGGGGGAAGATGGATAGTAGGGCTGTGAATTCAACCATTTTGATAAGAAACAAACATACCCAAAGAAAAAGGCTACCAACACTGCACTATTCACCCTCCTGCTTAGCTAAGAAGAATTTAATCTTTTCCCATGTGCTGGTGCTCTTTGAGATTATGTTGGTGCAACAGAATTCACTTGAGACATGGGGTTTCAAAGAAAGGTTTTGGCATGTTTTGCCTTAGGAATTAGTACCTAAGATGCAGCAATAGAAGGAGATCAAGGTGGGCAAGAGTTGGTTTCAAAGAAGGGAAGAGGCAAAAGCCAAATGGTGCTGGGTAGGGTCAAAGCAGACTATAGCAGTTACGAAGTCATTTTGCTCTTATGCCAGTACTGTATTTTGAAAACACAGTGTTTTTCTGTTCCCTGCGGTATAACCCACAAAGTTGCAGCCTTGCTGTGCCAAAAGCCTTGAACTTAACATGCTGTATATTTATATCATTAAAGAAATAAGAGGCCACTTCATTCATGGCATTTAAGCCTGTATATTTCAAGATCGAAACATGTTTTGAGCGACAAGGCTTAGTAAGGTTATTCCATAATTACCTACTACAAAATTCCTCTAAAGCTTCTGACTGAGTGACTGCTGCTACAGACACATACTGGCATGGCCAGACCACCCAGTACAGCAAATTCACCCTCCGGCAAGTCTATATTTGCACACATCCTTACGCTCACCCCATCCCTATCCAAGATCAAAGATGCTGCCATGTCCTGGTTCACAGTGCGGCTGGAGCTGGAACTGGAAGTGAGATGTTTAGAGAGTGGTCATTTAGCACTAGCACAGGCGTCACGAGTTTCCACTCACCTTGATACTAAACAGGTGTTAAACAGTAGGCAATTTTATAGGTTTCTCTTAACTGGAAACTGTCTTGAAAGCAACAAAAAAGTCACAGAGGAGGTTTTGTGAAATGTCAGAGGGAAACAGCTGTTATTCGAAAACCTAATAGGAGGAAAGCACTCCAGTTAGAAATTTCTCTTTTGCACATTTTTCCCATGCTGGGAAGTGCTCCTCTGGGACTCTCACTCTCGCCTGCCTGCAGCTTTGCTGGCTGGACTCTTGCTTGCAAGAGCGGCAGGATCTAGAGCTGCTAGAGATTCAGTCAGTACCCAGCACCCCAGAGAGCAGCCGGGGTGAGGCAGCTCAGCATCACACCACCCTTTCCAGGCACGCAAGGCCATGCAACAGCTTAGCACCCTTTTCCTCTCTAATTTCCTGCACTTCCAGCAAAATCTGACTTTTAAGCACAGCCAGTGTTAGTAAAATTGTGTTGCTTAGCAGAGGACAAGATGATTTCAGGCCCTGTCCTTTAACTGAAGTTTACTGAGGATCAATGAGGACTCCAAACAAAGGGAATAACAGGTAGGAATGAATGATGAGTGCTTACAATATAGACAGATTAATCATGTTCCTCCTCTCAGCATTTCCTATTGGCCATCAGCCACAGGCAACTGGGCAACTCAGACAGGGATTATCCTAAGGGATAAATTTGATACGGCTCTAGAAAAGCCATTGTTTCAGTTGCAAATGCAGCCCTGGCTGCTCCACTGGGGCTCAGGGAGGGAAAATGACGCTTTTCAGAGCATTACGGAACTGGCATTTCAGCGTCCCCTCACATCCTCTCCTTTGCTGCCCCGACCTCAGGCACAAGGGTGCTGTGGGTCCCAAGTTTCTCACAACCTCAGAAACTCTTGCCAAGAGCCGTTCAGTGGTGATGCAATGGGTCCTAGGAGAAAGCAAATGGGTTGCTTTTCCATCTAGACCTAGGGCTCAGGGTATGACCTGGGTCTGATTACACCTCAATATTATTCACATTCAAAACCAGGAGATCAGAAATCAGCAAGACAAGACACATTCAGATTCTTGTTTCTACAGTCATTTCTTTATTCTTCAACTCAGCCTGAGAGCAGCAGGGGTTGGTATGCTCCCATGTAAGGGGAGAGAAGTTAGCAAGAGGAACCACAAAGTTTTTCCTCTCTGTCCTGTGAGCAGGTGATGGCCAAAACAGAAAACAAACCTGGTCCTGGGGGACATTTGTTAGTTCCGTTCAGCTTAGAGCAAACTCTCAGAGCCAAAGATATTGGTTGTTTACTGTCATGCTGTCAGCTTTAAACCACTCACTGTGACTGTTTTGGGTAGAGCAAATAGCTTTTGTTTCACTCCTCCACTGTCTTTTGCTCCTGCATGTACTGCTTTATTGGATTAAAACACACAGATTAAGGGGATAAGCTAATCAACAAACAGGCATCAAACTCCACAAGGCTGGAGCAGATGGCGGTGCAGTGCATGCTGCTAGCTCAGCCTCAACACCTGAGAGCATTGATTCTCCCAGTACACCCCACTGTCAGTGTAGAGATGGGTTTGCCTTAGCCATTGCTGGGGCATCCCACTCATGGATGAGCACCACTGCATACCCCCAGATGAGAAGTCACATCCAGTCCTGTTCATCTGGACTCACCTTTTTCTAGGTTTGTGTAGTCCCATTTGGTCTGTGTCTGCACCTCGTTGAGATCTCCTGGAATAATTTTAGACCCCAACCAAGTACTTGCAGTGTCTGTCCTGGCAAAAGCCTCAGGCAAACTCAGCCCAGGGCCTGTGACATGAAAACCTATAAATAGGACATGCAGGCATTTGTTAGTCACACATTTTCCTGGGGCCCTATTTAGCCAACAACAGACGATTGGCACAGGACAGATCTTATGTATGAGGCAAACCCTTACCAGGCATCCCTGTACTGATTTACTCAGGCATGAAGACCACGTGCTAGCCTGCGGGCTGCTGGCAGGATCAGCAGTGCTGGCTGACACTCAGTTTTACAACCCCCCAACTTTTAAACGAAACAACCAAAAAAATCCCTTGGTGTTTTTGGAAGGGAAAGAGTGACACATGTACACACGTAGGCACTTTCTTGTGCCTGTCCAGGCATTGGCTCAGCCAGATATGGTCTTTTTCTTTTTCCTCTGACTAATCTCTGGGGACACCATGCTCGAATCGTCCTGGCTCTTCACATGGACTGTTTGTTGCTGTGTTACATCCCCAGTGTTTGCTACAGGGTAGGCTCCTAAGCCTTTTGGGTTAGCATGAAGTCCCTTTTAAGAAAGTTATTTGGCATTCAGTTGCTGCACGGTTCCAGGGAAGGTTACCTCGGACAGGCTGCAAAGTCATGATGTAAATACATGTAGCTTTACACTACAGAGATCGCTCAGCCCCGCCTGGGCACCCACCACCAAGCCTGCACGAAAAGCCCAGCCAATGCCTCTGCAACCCTCCTGCAAAGCACTCCGTCCTCCCCAGCAGAAGCAAGACTGCTATTTTGGCAGCACGTCCAGCCCCATGCCTCACGCTTCACAGCTAGCGCAGTGTCACAGGCACTTCCTTGCTGGAAGATGCATGATCGCAGCCATCCTGACCACCTTTTCACACAGCCATTGCAGTCACCTTCTCCTCCCCTCCGCCTGCTCCCTCGCAGTCCTGTTTCCCATGTCCTCCCCTGAACTGCTGTGGTTAGTAGTTACCATTCCATGTCCATCCATAATCTGGCTGTGTGCTGGTTGTAAAGGGAGTGCTTCTGATGCACAGCCATCAGCTCACAAGGCAGGCATGGCCTGGAGCACTGTGGATTAAGTTCATACATTACAAAATAAGAATCATTCCATTTTCAACATTCTTCTAAAAATGCAGAATGAAGCAGGAAACCTGACCTCCATAATTGCCCTATCCTCAAAGGCAGAAATCATATGAAATAAAAAGAAGCCAGCTTCTCACCCAAAGGCACACTTTTAACCTCCCATGAACACACAAAGGTGATTCAAAATGCCCATGTTTAATCTGCAAAGGTTGTGTTGGGCTGAGACAGCACAGGCTGACCCACCTGCGTATGGGTTCTAAAAGCGAATAACACGAAACACTATTTCAACATGTTTTCCTATTAGAAAGATGGCCAAACAAAAATTCTAGGTGAACTGATGAACAACTGCCTCGCCTCTAAGGGAAGTCAAGATTGCACTTTCCAGAGCCACAGCCACTGCTGCACAAACTCAGAAGCCCCAACCCATTCCCACCTGTGCTGTGCAAGCCACTTCCTCCAGCCTCCGCCCCATTTGTCTCCTTTCAATTGCCTTGATTTTGTGGACAGAAACATATGGACACTTAGTGCAGGAGCCTTTTCCCTTACAAACCCCCCAAGTCTTGAGCGAAGTCACGAGCTTTGTGTGAACGGCTTAACCTTCGCTAATTAGAAGCCCTCTTTTGAAGGATATATTTTTTAGGCTATACTGACATCTGCAGGTGCACCATAATGGATTTTGGAAATTAGACATGCTATGGTTGAAAAATCAGCCTTCGGGTTTGTGAAGAAAAAGATGATTGTGCTACTGCAACCGAAGGGAGAGGAGAAGCAGTGCGCGTTCCCACGAGAGGGTGCTGTGCAGTTCAGCGGCCGCGCTCTGCGACCAAACCCACGCTGATGCTGTAAGAGCAGACTTAATTACTCCTTGCTCACGAAATTGTTCTCAGGGCAGTAAATCACATCAGGCCAACACAGTAAAGCACCTGCGAGCTGCAGCTCCTCAGGATTACAAAAGAGTTGCATTTAGGGGTATTTTTGCTGGTATTCAAACTTGGGTTGACCAATGGCAGCTTTAATTTCTTGTTAAAATAAAGCCAGAGAAATTTACATTTGGAAAAATGCAGAAGATTTTAGGTGAGAATGAGGGTCAAATTAACTTAGGTCATTGTTACTTGAGCTTAGAAATACCCATTGACATCATATTCATCCAAAATATAATGCGCTTTACAAATGTTCCCAATTTTCTACGGTTCTGCTCTTATAGTGAAGAAATATTACATTTCTGATTGCTTGTAAAACTGCAGTAAGGTGTCACATGTTCTTCCAGATCAAGAAGGATTCAGACCCTCTTGCCTTTAATGAAGCTGTAAGCAAAATACCCACGAGAGATGCACCCTGAAGCAGCTGAAAGATAGAGAGGCCCAGGCGCCAAGACAGGCGAGCATTTCTTCACGCCTGGAAGTTACAGAACTGAAACAAATTGGCTGAAGCTTAACTACTCATAGCAGTAGTACAGTGTAATAGCTTTGCAAAGGTGAGTTGTTCTTAGATAATTTCTTCATAAAGTAAACACACACACAAGGGTATCCTTATTTTTCTCCCAAAGATTTTTCTGGCTTTTAAAAATATTCTATTACCAATACAAGACTTTCTGCTTTATCTCATCCTTGAGCTATTTCAAGGCATGAGGACTTGGACAGCCATTGAGTTACTTCTAGGTATTCTTGAAGTAGTAAAAAAGAGTAAATCAATGAAAACAGCACACAGTCCTTTTAGCTTAAACAGAGAAACTTCCAGTATCTAAGCTGCAATCCATTTGTCTCACATCAGATTAAAACTCATGCTCTTTGCCCACGGCCTAATGGGCCCCCACAGACACCCAGGCACACCTGAGCCCCAAAGGAGGGGGCTGCAGGGAGACAACCTGCACCCTCTTTCTTTCCCCCTCCCCAACCAAGACACTACATCCGAGTGTTGTCTCAGAGACCGTGCTGGGGCAGAGCTGCCTTTGGCTGCACTGTTTCTGAGACCTGATTGCTCCGGTGGGTGCATGGAGCAGAGAGACCGTCTCTCCTGGGAGCAGAACGGGGAAGGAGTCAGGCAGCCTCCTCTTGCACTGAGGACTAAGTGCCCCAATCACAGTGTACGAGAGGAAGCAAGGCAGCTAACACAGCTGCTCTCTGCACCGTGCCTGGATGGAGCAACTCGAAGTCAGGCTGATGCCTTGGAACGGCTCTCAAAAAATTGCAACAGAGCTTAAAAGAGACCCCAGCACGCATTAGTGCAGAGTGCTAGCCAGCTATGGAGTGTCTAAGTAACAGCAATGAACTCCTACCAAAGCACTCTGTACACATCTCCCAGGGTTATATTCACAAGAAAAGTTTTTAAGACTTAAACTGTCAGCTAGTACCCATCACCCTGAGATACGTGCCTAAGCTCTTTGAACACTGTATGACTGCAGGGAGCCAAGCACTATGAATAAAGTGTGATGAAAACCAAGCTACAGGGTGAGGAAGTACCCTGCACAGCAATTTGGAAATGCTCTGGATGGGTCTGGCTTGTGCACCTCCCTGCATATCTGGAATAAGAATTGGAACTACTGTGGTAAGAGCAGTGACTTTTCTCCAGCTGAGATTTCCAGCCTTGGAGTTACAGAGTCTATATCCCTCTAGGCACAGATGTCTGCACCCTTTATAAATCCTGTAATATCTCATTCTCTGATGGGACAAGAGGCAAAGGTGCAGCTCTCCTCTGCCCCAATAGCTTTGAGCATGCCCCTCCCAGCCCCCTGTGCTCTCGCAGTGAGGGCACGAGGTGGAGGCAATGTGGCTTTTCTAGCCCCTCTAGCAGGAGTCACTCCTTTCGCAGCACATGAACAGGACAAGTGGATCAGAGAGAGAGAAACTCCCTCAGCAAGTCGGGTATGGCAGTTCTGCGGAGGTTACACCACGTGTGAACTGAGCTCCTCTCCTCCATCAATTTAACCACCACAATGAACTGCCTCACCTGGGGAAAAGCTGATCCTTCTGACTTAGCTGTGCTGGGAGAGAGACTTTCAAACATCCTGTAGAGAAGAAGGAGGCAGAAACCACTTGAATATCAACAGGTTCTTATTGCCTTCTCTCAGTTTATATTGGGCATCCAGACAGACAGAGATCTTGCCCTAAGTGCGAGCTGTGGAGCAGCTCAGCAGCCCACAGGACATGTTCCAGAAGTCCTCAGCAGCACGCAGCTTCTCCCAGGAGTTCATCACTCGGCCATAGCTTTGCTGTGTGGATGCTCACATCCTTCTGGTCAAATTCAACAATACAAAAAAGACACTCTCAAACGAAGCAAACCAGCCATGAACCCATCATTTCCATCATAGTGTTATACTTCTAGAAAGAAAACAAATATCCCCACCGCTTCATGTCCACAGGAGAAGCCCTGGGGCAGGTAAGCCCTGCAGCACACCTGCCATACATTATGTACAGCACTGCCAACAGCCATGAACATGAGAAAGTCATGAAACAGATGATGGGAGAGGATGGGTCCAGTTCCTAGACTGCCAACCCAGCAATAGTAAAGACCTTGGAAAGAGATCCATAGGAGAAGGACACAAGGGCCAACTACTTACTTCTCTATATTATCCAAGCCCTACTTGCTGAAAGTGATGACGAGAGGAGAAAGGAAAACAAACCCAAGTCAGGACCTGGAATGTATGTTTTGGTTTGTGTTTTGTGATGGTCTAAATCTGAAGTCTGATCTGAGAGCTTCTAAAATGCAAGGAATTCAAATTCAGGTCTACTCTTTATATTTGAATCCATTCCAAGTAAAACCAAAAAGGATGGAGTCTTCTGCTCTCTGAAGATTAGGCACCACCATGAGTTTAGCAGATTTTTTTTTTTTTTTAAAAGAGGGGGTAGTGGACTGCATTTATCTGATTTTTAAGCAATGATTAAATAGTGTAGAACTGAAAATGCCACCTGTAAGGAAATAAGACACTAGCTCAGCTCTGAAACTGGGTGTTTTCCAAACTGTAAAAAACCCCACATAACACATTGTCAAAACAAGCTATAGGTGAACAAGCATAAAACAGGTGAAAAATGTGACTGCAAGGGGTGTGATGGCAGATCTGTTTGCACAATACACTAATTTCAAGGTACTTGAGCATCTGTTATATATTTAGTTCCTTTCTGCTAAAGACAATAAAGCAGGTGAGCATCACTTATACATGAAAGACCATATGTTTGTGAGATGCTGGGAGGTGCACTCAGCAGAGAGAGAATGCTTTCACTTTAGGGGGAAAGCAAAGAAGTCTGAATTTCTTCTTTGCATAAAGTGCTCTTCATTATCTTAAAGTTATTAATGCGAGTGATTTAAAAACATGTACACAGAATACAGCACCTAGGCTAAATGCCTGCTCTTCCTTATTCTCAAGACATTAAACAACACTCTTAATTTGGCTTGCTCTGGCTTACTCCATTCTCTCCTAAACTGTCTGGAGGGGAAATTGGAAAAGAAAAGGTGGCTCCCAGGCAGGTTTCCACTACTAAGGAGAAACTCCTAGGTGCTTCACGTAAAGCCTCAGCTGAAGATAGGAAAGGAATAGGTAACTTTGTTTTTAAAATACCCGTTTACGATGTTCTCATTCCCAGAAACACAATGATGGCTGCTTTTGCTTCCACTACTTGAGGTACGTTCTCCTGTTTTGAGGAAGCAACAGACTGAGGAAAGTGGTGACTCCACTTTATTCAGCATGTGTGAGGCCATACTGGTGGTACCATGTCCCGTTAGTACTCTCAAGTACAAGACAGACATTGATATACTGGATCATGTCCAACCAAGATGGTTGGAGACTGGTGCATATGATGAACCAGGAGAGGCTGAGATGGCTGGGCTTGCCCAGTCTGGTGAGGGACAGCTGTTTGGGCTCCTACAACTACCTAGTGGGAGGGAACAGGGAAGGTGGAGCAGGTTGTGGTGATGACCATGGTGGAGCAGGTTGTCCCCCTGCAGCCCATGGAGGTCCACGGAGGAGAAGAGATCCACCTGCAGCCTGTGGAGGACCCCACGCCGGGGCAGGTGGATGCCTGAAGGAGGCTGTGGCCTGTGGAGGGTCTGCTGGGGCAGCTGTTCTAGAGGGACTGCACCCCGTGGGAGAGATGACCCACGCCGGAACAGTTTCACTAAGGACTGTGGCCTGTGGGAGGGACCCCACGATGGAGCAGGGGAGGAATGCGAGGAGTTCTTCCCCCGATGATGAAGCAGCAGCATGAAACAACATGTGATGAACTGACCATAACCCCCATTCCCTCTTCCCCCCTGTGCCACTTGGGGCGGGGGGGAAGGTAGTAGAGATAATGTTAAGCATGGGAAGAGGGAGGGTAGGGGGAGGTTATCTTGTTCTCTATTTCATTATCCTGCTTTGATTTTAGAAATAAATTAATAAACTCAAAATAAATTAATTAACTCGACTTTTCCCCATGTCGAGTCTGTTTTGCCCGTAATAGTAACTTTAAGGATTTCTCCCTCTCCTTATCTCAAACCTCGAGCCTTTTTCCTTATATCATCTCCCCCTGTTCTCTTGAAGGGTGAGGGGAGTGAGAGAGACTGCGTAGTCTGGTCCTGATCAGGGCTAAACTACGACACTACTGCACTGATGAGCCAGTCAGCCCTCAGCCTGAAGAGAGGTTACAAATGTAGAAGTGAAACTTATCTGTGTGCACTAACTGGCCAAACAATCTGGTATTAGTGTAGGTGCAAAAGCTGAGTTTCAGAGAATTTTCACTGCAGCTGAGGAAGCTGGTCAAGTCATAACAGCAAAATATTGCTAGCTCTGAAGATCCCCAGACTTCTTGTTGAAAAGGTTTTAAAGTGTGTTTAAAAACAAATAAGATGATGCTTTACTTTTGCATGTCTAAGGAATTCACGTGCTACACTATAAATCATGGTAGTTCTACAAAGACAGAAAAACTATCTCTGAAAGACACTGAGAGGGGACTCTGTATATACTGAGAGGGGACTCTGTGTGTACTGAAGTACAGAAGTGTGGGTGTTGTGGTGTAACCTTGCATAGTAAGTATGCGTAATGGTAACAAAAGGGAAATTCTCTCTGAAAAAAGCCAATGGATTTACTGCTTGAACAGGTTTTGTTTACAAGTAAAGCATTGGTATTCCAAATAGTACTTACAGTGAGTATTAAATGTTTATCTATTAAGAAATCACACAGTATTCTCTTGTTGATGTCTGCGGGGACCTTCGGCCAATAATTAAGATTCAGGTAATGTTTTCTGGAAGGGCAGAATTGAAGCCTTCATTTCAGGAAAGGGTTAAACAGATCTCCAGTAAATGAGAGCTGGAAGCAAAGCAAAGCACACTAAGCAAACCTGCCAGTGCTTTAGGGCTGGCAATTTAAGGGTGCCCTTTTAGCATCCCTAGGCCACTGGGGAAAAGCAGTGGTCAGGCCTGGAAGCCATTTATCTGGGCCAAGGGGCCAGTCCCTGCCCAGGGCTCTTCGCTTTCCCCTGTAGCAGTGCTCCCAGCAAGGCAGCACTGGTGGCACAGGGGGATGCAGGGCTGCCGGGCTGCTATGCTCAACACAGGCTGCAGGGCTGCTGGAGCAGCGCATTTCGTTGGCCTGGGGCATTTGGTGGGGACCAGCTGAGCTGTATGAACTCCCCAGTGGAAAGCCAATGCTGTGCTGCCTGCTCCCCAGGGCCTCCAGCAGCCCAGAGCCCCAGAGCACACTGCCTGGCACGCAGTTATTTCTCTTGTGAGGATGAGCCTGGACACTTTCGCCTTTCAGCCCTTTCTGCGCCCTCGAGGGAGGAGGTAATGGAAGACTTGGCAGGAGACCCATACACTCGTCAGCCCTTGGATCCCCCCACACTGCCTTTGGAGAGCCCCTTGGCAGGAGGCTCTGGTCCCCGAGAGGGGACCACACCGGCATCAACAAACACTTATCAGCATTGCTGTCATTAATCCATATGCTTTTAAAAATAAAGAACATGAACTGAAATAAAGCCAGGGAAAGCACGTATATAAAAATAGCAGGAAACACTGGAGACTTGGAGTAGCATCTTTCCTATACTGGGGGGGTTTCCTTCTGCATAAACACAACAATAAATAACAAGTGCTTCAACTAACAGCTATAAATAGCATCTCGTGTGCACGCTCAGATGATTTACATGCTTGCCCTGGAGTGACTGGGCTGGAATGAGTTGCAGCCTGTTCCTCTTCCTACATGGCAGCAGTTCTCCCATTACCTAAGCTTCATTGTTTTTACACTTTTTATTCCAGGGCTTCACGCATGGCTTGTTTGCTGCTCAGTTCCTTCCCGTGTCCAGCTTCCCTCCTTGCCAGCATTTCCAGCGACGGAGATGACACCTGATCAATGGCTGGTTTCCTTCCTCTGAACTCACCCCGTCCCACACACACCACAGCCCATCAGCTTCCCAGATGTTCCTGCTTGTTCTGTTTTCATAGGATATTTGAAAACATTTCAAATCCACCAGCAGCTGGTTGAAAACAATTTGGGCCTCAAGCAACTGTGCTGACTTTAATCATATGCGTCCCGTTGAAGAGGGGACATACACATGTATGTATTGTACACACTCTTTTCACACATGGGCATGTACACATGTTTTCTCATGTAAATAACATGTTTCTTCTATTGGTTACTCTTGGTATGAAACAGTATTTTTTGAGACAGAAAATATCACGTAGCACTGACAAAAAGCTTGTGTTAGTTGGATTGTTATGGCAAAGGCACTAATGGAAATTTCCCTTGGGAAAATATGTAGCACCTGAGATTTCTCCTTACATTCAGGAACATATATAATAAATGAGCCTTGATTGTATGAATTGCTAATTGAGAAAATACAGTGTAACTCCCCGTGCTATCCCAACTTCACAGCTGTAGAATTGCATTTGCCTTCTTTAAAGCTTTGCAGCCACCTCAACTAAACAGAGGCCAGAAAAAGGGAACTACCTTAGTAAAATACACCGTTGTCCCAGAACAGGGGCTCAGACTTTTTAAGCTGATGTGCCAACTCAGCCTTTTAAACTACAGCTCCACAGATGAATGCCATCTCCTCTGCAACCCACATGTTGCTGGAGGTGGTTCAAAGACATATGGGAAGTGAGAGCCTGTTACGAGGAGAAGACAGCACCACTTCTGCTGAAGGCAGGAAACAAGCCAAATGAGAGCTTGTGATGCATAGATGAAGTAAAGACCGTGCTCGCTTAGTCCGCTGGTCTGTCCGCCTTGGCAACTCCCACAGGCAAATGCGGAGTCACAACTGTCAACAGAACTATTGGCCTAGGAGAAGTCATCTGCTGCTTTGATATTTCTTGTAGGGAGATATGGGGGCAGATCTCCTGGTTTATTCCAGCCCTGTGAAGACCGACATTTCTCAAGCAGCAGTAACAATTGCAAAGAGGATGTGCCTGCCTGCTGCAGGGTTCTGCAGAAGGGGTGGAGGCACTCCCACTCGCGATGATGGTTCGCCTGCAGCTGGATTATGCACGTGGTTGCTTCCAATGTCCACAAAAGGTTGAAGAATGCAGAGAAAACATCTCAGAGAATTGTTTATTTGTGTTAAATAAAAGGAAAAGAAAGAGACTCTCACAGTGGAGAGCATCAATTCATGGCCAAGCACATGCCTTTGGGACTAGAATAAGTGGTGCCTCCACCAAAGGAGATGAAAGCTGCTATCTCCTTCCATGACACCATCTCGTGCTTCTGCCTTACCACAAGTGACAGGACAGTCTGTCCTGGAGTTGAGTTCAGCAGAATTAGGGTCTCAACCTTGTGCATCTGTCAGCAGAGGGCAATGTAGTTACAAATAATTGACCTGCTCCGGGTCCCCACCCAGCAGAAGGCATAGACCTTACCTAGTAGTTTATATTGCCATGTGTGACCTAACAGTGTGTCCTGCTGTTATGTGCCGTGTTTAACATACCAGTAACACTATGTCATGCAGCTGATACTAGAATTAAGGTCTGGGGTATTTGTTTATGAAGGCAGGTTCCCTTGCGATCACTGCTATTTGTGGCAGGGGGAAAGGAGGGGACACAGCACTGGAATGGGTTTCCAGTGGGCGTTTGTTTATTGTACTTTCGATGCACTGGTTTATCAGCCCAGGGAATAAGTTATGGCTTCCCAGCCTGCCTGTCTGGTTACAAATTCCAGTCTGTTCCTCCAAGCTGAATATAGAGAGCAGCTGGCTGAAGCTAAATGAATAATACTGCCTCACAAAACAATAGTGCTGGGCTCAACATGTTGCACAGACATCTATTTTGAGTTTGGATATTTAAAGACTAAGGAGGCATGACAGGCACATTTATGGGGCAGCAATTACCAGCAGCCTGCAGACTGTGCCTTGGATGTGAACAGATTAACACCTTCCTCCCTGCGCGTGTCAAATACTCTAGTAAAGAGTTCACCTCTACAAAGAAAGTGTCTCTGAAGAGTTGACAAATCCTTCCACTTCTTGTACGTCCAGCATTTGCCCGTTGGATAACCTAAAGTAGAAAGTTTCTGTGCTACAATCAATCCTGTCAAGAATAAAGTGACGAAACGTAATGCTGTTATTTTACTCCATCCTGTATCTTTTATCAGTAGGAAAAGGTAGAAAGACCTAACAGGCTTTTATGGTTTTTAATTTTCTGATTTCAGGGCAAACTCTTATCTCTGGAATAATGAAAGCTCTGCTAAAAACATCCTTAGCACATAAGGTGCCTCAGTACTTAACAGCAATTATTACTCTTCGAAAGTGAATGGACAAGGGAGATTATTTGCTGTGTTTCAAGGCAATCAGAGCTAGGATATAACATATCTACAGCATGCTTCTGTAAATACTGCATCTTTTTCTCTTTCACCATCTGACTACAGCTATGAATACCTATATTCCAGAAGGAGACTGGATTCCTATTTTGGGCAGAACCTGGTAGTCTCTACCCATTTCAGATGAAGCTGAACATATGCAGAAGAGTGATTTGTATAACTCTGTGGCCTGAGCCTCCATGTGTGTACTGAGAAGCATGGCTCTCAGGACACTGTCACCACAGATTGAACCACGCTCATGCAGAGCAGTGCTAGGATGAGGCCTTGAAATTTATTTGTTTTACAACTCAGTGCCATAAAACTGGATACAAGCAGTCATAGGAACTTACCAGAGGTTTTATAAGCTCATAGTAGCTTCAGGTACTTGGAAGCTCCAAACTTTGACTATTCTCTTCAGTAGGAAGGAAAAAAACCTCTCATTTAAATGGTGCTTAAAGGGAAAAAGTCAAGCTTTCTTAACAAGCTCATGGGCCAGTGACCCTGGGGTTAGAGACAGCTCCTGATCATAGTAGGAAGTGACATTATAACCCAGGTTTAGGGGCTAAGATATAAATGAATACAGGATAAGAAAGCTTCTGGTCCAGGCTTCAGCTAATTAGCAACGTGGACTGGCCTGCAGAGAGCTCATGCTCTGATGCCTTAGTAGGTTCATTACAAGTAACTCAAAATACCCAGTAAAAGATACTGAGAGAGATTAAAAAAAAAAAACACTGGGAAATCCAAAACAGCTATTCACATTTGCTGTCTTTTTCTGCACTTTGGAAATCAGCACAATTCTCACTTTTCATTATGTAGTTCTGCATGCAGCAAACAACTCGGACAGTGAAAAGAAGCAGCAGACAGAAAATCCCAGTGAAAAATACAGTATGCCACACTTCTGACTTTTGTCTGAAGATGGCACATGATGCAAATGCTTTAGTCTCACAAGTGATGTTCATATTAATGAAGCTGAGCATGTGATTAAATGCTTTGCAATACTAACTGTATTTAGCCAAGGCTTTTGGAAAGCTTAAAAAGAAGTATATAATCATTTTGTAAGAAACAGAAAGAGTCAGGTTGTGATTTCCAGAAAAAGTAGAACTAGCATCGCAGCAGAATTAAACATTCACAGCTGTATTTGTGTCATTAAGGCTTACAGCAGATAATTAAGGAGAATATTCCCATGATCCAATACTGCACACCTATTTACCTGGCTAAGCTCTCTAAGGTCTCAGTAAAGAGTGAAAGGCTTCTTTAATGGGCAAATCAAAGAACCTAAACTGGAACTATGCTTTGGAGTACAGGCTTGAGGAGACCAGCTGGCCAGTTTAGCCTGCAGAGTGTCTTAGAGCCATAGGTGGGAAGGGAACTCTGGAGGTCATCTTGCCAACCTACCGCTCAGAAGAGGATCAACTAAAGCAAGTTGCTCAGGGCTTTGACCAGCTGGGTTCTGAATATCTACAAGGATGGAAATTTCATAATCTCCTTAGGAAACCTGTTGCAGTGTCAGGACCTTCCCCTGCCTCACTGATGAAAAAGGTTTTCTCACTATCTAATTGGAATTTCCCACATTCCAGCTGGTGTCTGTTGCTAATCACTGTGCACCACTGAAGAGTCCGGGTTCATCTGCCCTTTTGGGGAACTCTTTCTTGAAGCCTTCCCTTCTCCATGCTGAACAAACCTAGCTCTTATCCTCTCCTCATGCATCATCTGCTCCAACACCCTCACCATCTCTGTGGCCTCCTCTGGAGTCATTCCAGTATTTTTATGTCCTGTAGAGCCCGAAAGTGGACACAGTGCTCCAGATGCTCTCTCATATCCCTCAGCCTACTGCCTCTGCTCATGCTCATACAGCTCAGTGTGGAGCTAGTCATCCCAGCCATGGGGACACACTGCTGTCTCATGTCCGACATATGATCCATCCACCAGGACTTCCAGCTCCTTTTCTGGCAAGCTGCTGCCTGTCTGCTTAGCTCCCATCTGTCCTGGTGCATGGGGTTGTTCCACCCAAGGTACAGGATTTTGTATTTGGCCTGGTTGAGTTTCATGAGGTTTTTCTCAGTTCATTTCTCCAGCTTGGTAAGTTACCCCTGAACAGTGGCAGCTCTGCTCTCCAGGGTATCCATTATCCCCCTCATTTTGGTATTGTCCGCAAACCGCAGGGTATAGCTATAGGAAAAAATTAGTGAGGCAAAGTGCATCCAAACCCTCCGAACATGCCATGTTCAAGTTTTTTTCTGCACAAGACGCTATGGCAGCGGTCATGCACAGCCCTCCTGGGAGTCAGCTGCGGGGACGGACACTTGGCAGCTGGCAGTGCCAGGTCTGCTGGTGCAAAATGTCCTGTAGCTTGCAGATGGGCTTTCTAGGTGCCTGTCATGTTTCAGATAGTCAGAAGTGTAGGACCGCAGTGACTGAATATCTGGGGCATGTGTCCTGCTCTATCTGGAGGATTTATTGTTGCAATAATGTAATATTAGGACAGTAAGCAGGAGACAAAATGTCATTATAGTTGTTATCAGTCCTTTGGCCATCAGCCTACACTGCTAAATTTTTAACAACCAAGGGCATGAGAAGTAACTGAGAATCTCTAATTGAACCAACAGTTTCCCCTGATTTCAGCAATTCCCTATCCTACTTTTCATCCTGATTTTAAAGAGCTTTTGCTGGGACCAGCTCTGTGCTCCACTGACAAGGTTGCAGCTGGTCCAAATCTGACAGACTAAATGCTCTGTTCCTATCTCTGACAGTGTTTTACTGCTCTGGAAACTTTGCCAGAGCCATGTCTCCAATTTGAATTTGATCTAATAAAAGTCGCAGTGTCTAGACGGTGAAGCAAACTGCATGGGGAGCACACCGAGTCCGACCTCTGCCCATTGCTGCCACAACGCAGTGTGGTGCTGTGTGGCTCCTGGCTGTGGCCTCCTGTCTGGGCAGCTGGAAACAGCTCTTTGTGTCCCGTGGAAGATACTAAACCCTCTTCTGTACCAGGGAGAGACCTCAAGCAACAACAAACCACTTCTCCTTACCTCATGTGAGTGTTATTCTGCACAAAAGGTTATGCTGTTTTCCAGGGATGCAATTACAAAGCCAAGGAGACACATCCACGCTGCTTATTAAGAAAGTTAGTTAGATAACTTAAATCTCCTCTCTATATACCAAGTTTGGGCAGCGTTGGCCACGCAGGTCTCCCTGACTGCAAGCTAAATTGGCTCCCACCTGCTGCAAGACCCAAGGAATCACTTGGTGTTGCTTACTTATAAATAGCATATACCTAATCTGAGTGCTAAATTAAATTAGACTTAAAATAGTCACACCTGGTTCCCTGCTAATGGCAGCTAACAGCTACATAAGTAAAAGCTCTCTTTCTCCAGGAAAGCTCTCCTCTCTGAGGCAGCTCTGGCAGAGCAGCTCATCCTGAGTGAGCGAGGCTGGGATGACGGATGCACTCCACCTCTGCCCCTTGCTGGTGTCAAGTCTGCCCTCCAAGAGGGCCACCCCTGAAGCCTGCTGCCATTTTTTCCCTGCAGAGAGTTCCTAAGTTGGCTATTTTTGTATCATGCACAAGGTACCAACTCCTTTTAATTTTAAATATAAAAAAAAAAGAAAAGAGATAAAATGACACATCTTGTGTTTTCAGAGACACTGAGAGAGTGTGTACTGGCAACCTCCAAAAACACATGCCAATATTTATTCAAGGTATCAAATAGGTTTTTACTAAAATCTTTCATTTTCTCCGTGACGCACTGCATACAGAGACCGATGATGTGTCCTTATGGGTTAAGGATTGCTGCATAATTGCTTGCGTATAATGTGATAAAAGGTGCTGTATTTTTAGCAACTAACTTTGGCCTAAAAGGCAACTTGCCCTGCTAGACTTCCGAGGAACTGCTGTAGGAGAAAACAGCTACTGTCATACAAGTGGCTCAATAAACAGAGTCTGTATCTGAGCAAGTTATGCCCAGCCCAGACTGCCACGCCTGCCGTGCCGTTACTGAGCTGGAGGGTCCAGAAATCCACAGGGCAATCAAAGCTGCTGGCAGGTTTGAACAGAGAAGAGTCTGGGCCAAAGCCCAACAAAAACCATCTCCCCAAAACAGGAAGAAAACTTTGAAATTTCTGGATAGTTAATTTTTATGTTTAAAAAAATCAAAACACTTTTAATTTCTGTTTTAACATTGACTTATGCTTATTGACTTATGCTTGACTTATGCTTTAACATGGCCTTATCAGAATGTAAGGCCATGTAATTCAGAAAATAAAGCTTTTATCTCTGGCCAGAGGAAAGTACTTAGGGGTTCACTCTTTTGTAACAGTTTTGGCTGCCGGATTAAAAAAAATCTACTATTCATACAGCTCTGTTCAGGATCTCTCAGCCTACGTGTCCTATATGGCAAGGTTTAGGTTTTGAGAAATATCAAAGATCTGATGCAATTTTGGGGTGGAGGGAAGAGAGAAAGACTAAGCAAATGTTTATAATTCAGATTCTGTTTAACCTATGTTAAAAAAAAAAAGTCTTTGAAAGTGATGGTGGAGGCAGCATTTAATGTGTTTAACTCAGGACTATATCTCCTGGAAGCCTGCAACTGAGTGAGGGGCATTAAAACCAGCTGTCACAAGCTCTATAAACCCCTTGTACAGTTCTTTTCTGCTGGTAGTTATGAGCCTTGTTCTTAGTGGTGTGGAAGCTGTGCCAAAACTGTATCCCTATAAACAGGACTTCTGACTTGATCACTCTGGAAATGATAAAACAGCAGTAACACTCAGGGCACCCAAGTAAATGACAGGAAGACTTATGAATAACAGGTACAAAATATTAATAATTTGCAAATTGCCTGTATTTGCTGAGTATTGTGTAAAAATAGAGATGCTGCCTGTTCTGACAGGGTTTTAACCAGTGGCGTGCAGGCGGACTGCTGTGGCTGAAGGGCAAACCACTGCTTTCATGTGCACTTTTCACCAGCAGACCTACGCATTAGAAGCCGCTGTCTAAACAGCAGAGCCACCCAGTAGGAGGGATGAGAGGGAAACCAGGATTTTGAAAATGGTCTTTCTGTGCCCTACTTTACTTCAGAGACTGTGGGCAAGCCAAAGGCTCATGTTCCCCATCTTTAAAAAACTGGCAACAGCACTCGGCTGTGCTGCAAGGATCGTGAAGATATGTAGGTTTAAGACTGTGAGACTCTGACGCTAAAAAGAGAGAAGTG
>WHYT01016521.1:16648-98451 GCA_009806455.1 Tetrax tetrax | reverse complement strand
TTCCCTTCTCCATGCTGAACAAACCTAGCTCTTATCCTCTCCTCATGCATCATCTGCTCCAACACCCTCACCATCTCTGTGGCCTCCTCTGGAGTCATTCCAGTATTTTTATGTCCTGTAGAGCCCAAAAGTGGACACAGTGCTCCAGATGCTCTCTCATATCCCTCAGCCTACTGCCTCTGCTCATGCTCATACAGCTCAGTGTGGAGCTGGTCATCCCAGCCATGGGGACACACTGCTGTCTCATGTCCGACATATGATCCATCCACCAGGACTTCCAGCTCCTTTTCTGGCAAGCTGCTGCCTGTCTGCTTAGCTCCCATCTGTCCTGGTGCATGGGCTTGTTCCACCCAAGGTATAGGATTTTGTATTTGGCCTGGTTGAGTTTCATGAGGTTTTTCTCAGTTCATTTCTCCAGCTTGGTAAGTTACCCCCGAACAGTGGCAGCTCTGCTCTCCAGCGTATCCATTATCCCCCTCATTTTGGTATTGTCCGCAAACCGCAGGGTATAGCTATAGGAAATAATTAGTGAGGCAAAGTGCATCCAAACCCTCCAAACATGCCATGTTCAAGGTTTTTTCTGCACAAGACGCTATGGCAGCAGTCATGCACAGCCCTCCTGGGAGTCAGCTGCGGGGACGGACACTTGGCAGCTGGCAGTGCCAGGTCTGCTGGTGCAAAATGTCCTGTAGTTTGCAGATGGGCTTTCTAGGTGCCTGTCAGAAGTGTAGGACCGCAGTGACTGAATGTCTGGGGCATGTGTCCTGCTCTATCTGGAGGATTTATTGTTGCAATAATGTAATATTAGGACAGTAAGCAGGAGACAAAATGTCATTATAGTTGTTATCAGTCCTTTGGCCATCAGCCTACACTGCTGAATTTTTAACAACCAAGGGCATGAGAAGTAACTGAGAATCTCTAATTGAACCAACAGTTTCCCCTGATTTCAGCAATTCCCTATCCCACTTTTCATCCTGATTTTAAAGAGCTTTTGCTGGGACCAGCTCTGTGCTCCACTGACAAGGTTGCAGCTGGTCCAAATCCGACAGACTAAATGCTCTGTTCCTATCTCTGACAATGTTTTACTGCTCTGGAAACTTTGCCAGAGCCATGTCTCCAATTTGAATTTGATCTAATAAAAGTCACAGTGTCTAGACAGTGAAGCAAACTGCATGGGGAGCACACCGAGTCCGACCTCTGCCCATCGCTGCCACAACGCAGTGTGGTGCTGTGTGGCTCCTGGCTGTGGCCTCCTGTCTGGGCAGCTGGAAACAGCTCTTTGTGTCCTGTGGAAGATACTAAACCCTCTTCTGTACCAGGGAGAGACCTCAAGCAACAACAAACCACTTCTCCTTACCTCATGTGAGTGTTATTCTGCACAAAAGGTTATGCTGTTTTCCAGGGATGCAATTACAAAGCTGAGGAGACACATCCACGCTGCTTATTAAGAAATGTTCAGTTAGTTAGATAACTTAAATCTCCTCTCTATATGCCAAGTTTGGGCAGCGTTGCCACGCAGGGCTCCCAGCTTCACCACGCAGGGCTCCCTGACTGCAAGCTAAATTGGCTCCCACCTGCTGCAAGACCCAAGGAATCACTTGGTGTTGCTTACTTATAAATAGCATATACCTAATCTGAGTGCTAAATTAAATTAGACTTAAAATAGTCACACCTGGTTCCCTGCTAATGGCAGCTAACAGCTACATAAGTAAAAGCTCTCTTTCTCCAGGAAAGCTCTCCTCTCTGAGGCAGCTCTGGCAGAGCAGCTCATCCTGAGTGAGCGAGGCTGGGATGACGGATGCACTCCACCTCTGCCCCTTGCTGGTGCCAAGTCTGCCCTCCAAGAGGGCCACCCCTGAAGCCTGCTGCCATTTTTTCCCTGCAGAGAGTTCCTAAGTTGGCTATTTTTGTATCATGCACAAGGTACCAACTCCTTTTAATTTTAAATATAAAAAAAAAAGAAAAGAGATAAAATGACACATCTTGTGTTTTCAGAGACACTGAGAGAGTGTGTACTGGCAACCTCCAAAAACACATGCCAATATTTATTCAAGGTATCAAATAGGTTTTTACTAAAATCTTTCATTTTCTCCGTGACGCGCTGCATACAGAGACCGATGATGTGTCCTTACGGGTTAAGGATTGCTGCATAATTGCTTGTGTATAATGTGATAAAAGGTGCTGTATTTTTAGCAACTAACTTTGGCCTAAAAGGCAACTTGCCCTGCTAGACTTCCGAGGAACTGCTGTAGGAGAAAACAGCTACTGTCATACAAGTGGCTCAATAAACAGAGTCTGTATCTGAGCAAGTTATGCCCAGTCCAGACTGCCACGCCTGCCGTGCCGTTACTGAGCTGGAGGGTCCAGAAATCTGCAGGGCAATCAAAGCTGTTGGCAGATTTGAACAGAGAAGAGTCTGGGCCAAAGCCCAACAAAAACCATCTCCCCAAAATAGGAAGAAAACTTTGAAATTTCTGGATAGTTAATTTTTATGTTTAAAAAAATCAAAACACTTTTAATTTCTGTTTTAACATTGACTTATGCTTATCAGAAGGTAAGGCCATGTAATTCAGAAAATAAAGCTTTTATCTCTGGCCAGAGGAAAGTACTTAGGGGTTCACTCTTTTGTAACAGTTTTGGCTGCTGGATTAAAAAAAAATCTACTATTCATACAGCTCTGTTCAGGATCTCTCAGCCTACGTGTCCTATATGGCAAGGTTTAGGTTTTGAGAAATATCAAATATCTGATGCAATTTTGGGGTGGAGGGAAGAGAGAAAGACTAAGCAAATGTTTATAATTCAGATTCTGTTTAACCTATGTTAAAAAAAAAAAGTCTTTGAAAGTGATGGTGGAGGCAGCATTTAACGTGTTTAACTCAGGACTATATCTCCTGGAAACCTGCAACTGAGTGAGAGGCATTAAAACCAGCTGTCACAAGCTCTATAAATCCCTTGTACAGTTCTTTTCTGCTGGTAGTTATGAGCCTTGCTCTTAGTGGTGTGGAAGCTGTGCCAAAACTGTGTCCCTATAAACAGGACTTCTGACTTGATCACTCTGGAAATGATAAAACAGCAGTAACACTCAGGGCACCCAAGTAAATGACAGGAAGACTTATGAATAACAGGTACAAAATATTAATAATTTGCAAATTGCCTGTATTTGCTGAGTATTGTGTAAAAATAGAGATGCTGCCTGTTCTGACAGGGTTTTAACCAGTGGCGTGCAGGCGGACTGCTGTGGCTGAAGGGCAAACCACTGCTTTCATGTGCACTTTTCACCAGCAGACCTACGCATTAGAAGCCGCTGTCAAAACAGCAGAGCCACCCAGTAGGAGGGATGAGAGGGAAACCAGGATTTTGAAAATGGTCTTTCTGTGCCCTACTTTACTTCAGAGACTGCGGGCAAGCCAAAGGCTCATGTTCCCCATCTTTAAAAAACTGGCAACAGCACTCGGCTGTGCTGCAAGGATCGTGAAGATATGTAGGTTTAAGACTGTGAGACTCTGACGCTAAAAAGAGAGAAGTGTCCTAGACAGATACAGAGTAGACAGGCTGCCCTGGAAAGCCCCGAGTGAGGAATGTGGCTTGGTATTTGCAAATTATAGTTGACACTTTTTTAGGACTTAGTATTTTCTGGCAAAGATAACACTCTCAAAGGAACAGACCCACAGTTTCTTGCAAACGATGCACTAGGGCAGATGTCGTATTTCTTATGCTTTTGTCCATTACATATATTTTTGGAACTCTAAAAACGCCTAAATCCTCCAAATCTAGATTGAACACTCTATCTGTGTTGTAACATAAATATGCATAGCTGAAACTCTGGTTATGACTGTCAATACTAGCTAGAGAATCCTAATGTGCTTAAATTTAAGCCCACTTAATTTGCAGAAAGCTATTCAGGTGCTGTCAATCAAGCTGGGAATTTGAAGAATATTTAAGTTGTTGATTAAGTACTTAATATGACAAGTTAATTCAAAATTATCTGTCCTACTTTTCTTATGGTTATATGATGACCTGTATAAATTTTGGAGTTCCGTCTTGTTCCTTCCACTGCAGTCAGATCCATGTCACCCCAAATAACCTAGGACTAGAGAAGGTGCAAATGTGCCCACATCAGGCTACCCACTAGCAACTCCCTTGTGCTGCTCACTTGCTCTCACCAATGAGATGCAGATGTTCGTTAGTTGTGCGTGTGAGACCAAAATAAGGTAGGAGGAAGAAGTAGAAAGTTCATGGAGCTGTTCCTGTTTCCATACCTGTAGTGACGTCTCCTTGCATGGGAAGGGAGAACAGTGCCAGCGAAGGCATGGAGGGGAACCAGCATGCTCTTCCAAGAGGTTGGGTTTTATTAGCACTCCAAAGTGCTATGAGTCAAGGTGAAACTGGCAACGCTAGATACCTCTCTGCCCAAAGCAGCTTCTGTCTGAGAAAATCCTGACCCTGTCATCATTTTGCACATGAAAGTGGGAAGGTGAAGCTCTCTCCCCTCTAGAGGCTGGGGATCTGCGTGCAGGACAGCGGGTCAACATCACAGAGCAGAACAGAGCATTTGCACTGCCAGCGCCAGAGCTTTCACAGTGAAGGTTTGATTCTTTTTCCTTGAAGTCACAGAGTCTGCAACAAGGGTTTACAGGATGTTTTCAGCATAAACTAAACAAAAATACACACAAAAACTCCCTACCAACTTTCTAACCCTTCATCTTAAAGGGAAATGCCAGAAAAGATTACTAAATGCAATGTAAAAGACTTAAAATTCAAAAGGTCTCTCATCCTTGTTGTGGGTTATTGTAAAATCTTGTGATTTTCAGCAGATGGATACACTGAATGTTGAGGCTGCCAGCATCGCTTTGTTGAGCATGGCAAGGGTGATTCGGTACTTCTGGACTTAGTGGTGGAGCTGGCCCAGACAACAAAGCAGAACTAAAATTAACCCCTTACTATGAATAATGCATGGCTCCTGGTACTCCAGGCGACCAAATCTGGCCCTCCAGCCACAGTGTTAGCAGTGCTGTGCTACAACGCTCCTATGCAGGTGTGTGTGTTTCTTGTGAACCTCATTTAAGGAAGAGGAAGCTGAAGACCTTAGATGCCCTCTGTCCTCACATTTCTCACTTGATATGTTTGAGGCCAGGAAAAGTTCACCTTCACTTCCCCCTGATGTTGTTTCAAGAGCTGAAAAAATCCAGTGCAGGGACTGACACTCATTAACTGGTTGGAGCAGAGATCACCCAGTGGCAATGTCCTCCACCTCCACATACAGTCGCAGAAGCCCTTCAGCTACTGACATGCCATCCCCATAGCTGCTGAAATTACTTACTCTTCTATGTGACACCAGGGAAGAGTATCATTGATTTCTTCCTTACTTTAATGGAGGTTAGCAGCTAGAAGGGAGGTAGAACAAATGCTGTATCATCAGCCAGTTCCCACAGATAAGCACCAAGCAGTGCTCAAACCGTTACTGGAAAAGCAGCTGATAAAGATGACATGTACTGACACATACATGGATTCAATGTGATGGAGGAGTTTCTAGTTTCCTAGTCAAGGATTTTGGGAGTTAGCTACACAAACCTATGTATTTACTAAGTCAGCTTCTTTGCAGTTAATGAAATCAGATTACCACCTGCCTATTGACTACTGGACTGTAAGGATGGAGTGGGTTGTTAAAATAACATATATTCTTACAACATGATACACATGTTTATAAATGGCCTAAAAATCTAGGTCTTCTAACAATGACATATGGCTATGTGCCTTTGGGTTGGTTTAATCCTAAATGTACACATGAACCAACCCAGTATCTTGTTTAGTTCAGCGTTAAAGAAAAATGCTCATGACTTATTTCTAAGTGTTTATTCTAGTATGTGTTCAGTTCCCTGGGAGTTAGTTTTTTTTAAATGTATTCCCAAGGTAGTGAGGATGTTGGTAAATATTCATTGGCAAAAACATCCCCACATGACTGGAATTCACTCCCAGCAGGCATTAAATTGGAACAGAGGAACAAAGGATATGCCAGACTTGATCAGACCACTGGTCTGTCAAGCCTGGTACCCTGCCTCTGGCAGTGGCCTGTTCTTTAAGCTTCAGACAAAAGCAAAAAAAAAAAAAGAAATAATAATAATACACCTGTCTGGAAATGCATCCCAGATACTTAACTCACACTTACTACCTCACATTAAGTAGCTGGGACTGGAGGTACAGAGAATCAAATAACTTTATACAGTATTGCAGGGAATTATTGTATTCACTTAATTTTTGTTGCACTTTATTGATAATTTAATTAGGAGAGACCTTAGTATTTACGCAACTTCTGAGTTTCCCTGTTGAAAATGAGCTGTGACTTCTAAGGCATAATTCTGGTGAGTGAATGTCTCAGAAATCAATCAGATTTGACTCTGGCAGCTTGACATACAAAAGCTACCTTTGAGTTACAGCTCTATAGCCCAAGTCCAGGAGAGCTGGGCAGTGCCCTGAAGTCAGCACCTCAAGTGGCCTTTGCAGAAATTATTTGATTCCAACAACTAGGTTATGCTTCTTTTATCATAGTTTATCCTGTAGTAAGGCTGCTTCTATGCTACCCTGTTCAGGATCCATTGTGGTGGCCCGTGAACAAGCCTATTTCAGTTCTGACACTCCCTGCCCTCAAAGGCTTTATAGTCCAGAAGAGAAATTGTGGCAAGTGAGTGAAACTAGTGAGCCAGTAGGGAAGATGGAAGGTGGACTACTACATTCACCGGGAGAAAATTAACAGTGGCGCAACAACAGATCTGATCTGCTCATTGAGTATGTGGTTTTACTGGCAGCGTCAGCAGAAAAGCTGAGGATTCGCTGGTGTGGAAACTGTGTGATGCTCTCAGCCCGGAGGTACTGCCCTCTGGAGCAGATCTGGGGTGTAGTGATGAAGAAGGTGCTCAGCATCCAGGCTTGGGTGGCTATTTAAATAAAGGCTCTTAGAGAACCTTAGAGGCCTCCAATGCTGGGTTCTTCATGGGCAACACATAAATAATTCAAGTATGCCGTACCTTTGTGTGCATATGTGCAAGTTAAGTCTCTTCAGGTCTGTGAGCAAGCAGAGCACCTCTGTTTCCAGGTGAGAAAAAACAATCTTCAGACATACTTTCTGCAGATTTTGAATCCCCCTGCCTCAGGCCAGTCTCAAAACACTTCATCTAAGAAACATTTGATCCCCACTGCACTATATTACACAAGGGATATGTGTCACAAAGGCTTTGCTTTTGACCCTTATGAATTGTAGCCACATATATTGTGTGCCATGCAGTGTGCATGCAAAGTGATGCTCACAGAAGATGAGTGCAGTGAACGTCACTGGCAATAAATGACTGACTGCTGAGGAGGATGGGCACAGTAAAAGGGACCAGCTTTGACCTTAAAAGCTGTTCTGAGCATGTCCAGTCTGTATGAAAAACTCAGTCAAGAATGGACATCTGTGTTTTCGGTCTGTTGACTTGTATTTGACAGCTTGGGTTTTGGCAGTCTGAAAAGATTATTAAAAAAAAATGCCCAGACGAGGCTACCCTTGTGCTAACACAGATACCTGCAAGGGGATTAGAGATGGAAGGGAGCCTGAGACGCCAGGCACAGCGGTAGCGGTGGACCCAGAGCTTTGCGAACAGGCTGGTGCTCACTTTTCCTCAGCTGGTAGCCATTTCTTTGAGGATTTGAGCTGCCTGGATGCTGGGTGGGGGTTTGTAAAGTGCCTGTGTGGAAAACATTTCCATCTGTGCTTCCGCATGCAGCTGCCGGAGGAGAGGAGCATGGTCTGGGAGTCCAGCAATGCTCTGCATGCTCCATCTCCCTCGGGCGTGCCCTGGGTTGAGCAGCTTCACTGCCGGTTTCAAGCTCTTCCCAGTGCTTTTAGAGCTGGTAGAGCTCTTCCCCTGCCTCTAGGGAGCATTCACTTGCTGAAGGTAATTAAAAAGAGGAGCTCACATATCTGGCTGCTGTGAGGTATAAAACTGGATAGGAAGAAGAAATGTTGAGCCTCCAATGAGTAACATAAATGTCCAAGTCTGTACCCATGGTCTTATTTCTCGGTAAAGTTCTTTTGTTTCACTGCCTTAAGAGAGGAATTAAGATTTTTGCCCAATTGAGCCTATAACAGGACAGCAGATTTAGAGGAAGGCACTTGTCGACTTTTTGCTGCTAGGAGGCTCGATGCCAAGAGAGATAGATGCATGCAATCCTCACACCAAGACATTTATTAACCCTTGCCACTGTTAGGACTGTGTCAGACCAAAACACCCTTCATCACCCTGAAGCATCTAACGGTGATATGCTGATGATAATGATATGCTAATGACAAAAGATTTTGCAGGCATTCTTCTTCCCCCAGCAGCAAGAACCAAGAAGCTGAGAGCACTGTGTTGGTTGTGGAAATGCATATGACCTGGGAAAGAGGTACTTCTGTGCTCTGAGGCAGGAGCTCAGAGTATTGTCGAACAGCATTCTGAAATACGTTGATTTGCTGGAGGGGGCAACTGTTGTAACAGCCAGCAGTGTTGTCTATGATGGTGAAATGAAGGCAGAGTCAGCTGGAAGGCAAGGGTCTGCAGGCTGTGCTGCTCAGAAACTCACCCCACAGCTCAACAGCAGCACTAGCTGAACCTTCCAGGTCTCTGAAAGCCTGTGACCATTCCAGCTCAGGGTCATTTAGCAATAACGCCTGACAGAGAGGGCATTTCTTACAAGCTAAGATGTGGCTGCAGATGTTTTGAGGCTGAAAAATAATCCAGTCAGTAAAGAGCAATAGGAAATGCCAGCCTGGTTGGTCATTGCAAGTAAACCATTTGTTTAAAGTTGTGACTGGTAAAAGGGCAGGATTACATTCCCAACATCTGTAACGCTTATAATGAAGTAAGGAATAGAAAAGCACCATAAAAGCCCAGTTCTAGTCTCCGACAATGATAGAAACACTGAACATTTGGAATTATTTTTGATTACTCCTCTAGAACAGCATGCACAGCCCTTATGGAGTGTCCAAGCTGCCATGTGGCTTGTTCGGGGGAGTCGCGAGTGTCTGAGCAGACATATGGTGAGGTGAAGAACCAGCCGGTGCAGGTTGACGCAGACACTGCCAACTCACTTTCTGCCGCTGCTGGGCAATTAGGCACATCAGGAACTCAGTGATTTTTTTTTTTCCTCTCCCCATGTTCGTAAGTGAAAAGACATAAAATGTCTGCAGGGCTCACGCAGACTTTCCCTGCCATTGTCTTCATCTGTGCACCCTCCCCCCGCAGCAGTCACCAAAAAATAAGACAAAAATAACACTGTTTGAGCTGAATGTATCTCTGTACAGACGGATGGTGTAATGCCCTCCACAGTATTCAAGCCTTGCCTTGGGACTGCATATGGCTCATGGGTGAAGCAGCCTCACAAAGAGGGCTGTTGTATTGAACAAGTTCCTTCGGCACAATAAAGGTCTCTGCCATAAGAATAAAGCTCCTTTGTGCGGGGAGCGGAGCATTTCCAGTGTGCGGCCGTGGAAGGAACACCCCTAGAGACAGGGCAGCATCGGGCACTCGCCATCGTCCTTTCCCAGTGCGAAGTGTCTTTTCTCTAACGCTGCCTCCTTGCAACGAAACACATAGCAGCACTGATCTCAAAGAAACAAGCTACCAAAAGAGGCCTTCTCCTGCTCCCACCTCTCCCCCCAGGCCGTGGATGAGCCGAGCGAGGCTCCTGGCAGTCATGCTGCTGTGGGAAGGAGCTTGGAGGGTGCAGAGCTGAGACCTCGCTGCTGCATGGTTGTCTCTGAAAGAGAAAGGGTGATGGGGCTTGGAGCTGCTGCTGTTGCGTATCCAAGCCATCCTGGGGCCTTCTGGCAGGGATGCCAGGCATGGCTGGGACACCAGGAGCTTGTAACCCCTTCTCCTGAGCCCTGCAGGGCCAAGCTTGCCATTCATGTACGGGTTGGAGAGCTGGAAAGCCCCAAACAAGTGCTTACACCCTATGCAAAAATGCCTGTGCTTAAATGCTCTCCTGAGGCTGGTCCAGACCCAGCTCGTGAGCTGAGGGAGCCCCTGCTTCTGCTCTTCCCCAAATGAAAAGCACTCTGTAAAGGCAGGAGCACTTGTGAGGCCTGTGCTGGAAACCACATCTAAAAACAGACTGTGTCAACAGAATATCAAACCAGACATCAGCTACCTCTAAAACCACATGCAAGGCCTGACTTTAAGCTGAATCTGCCAAATGTGCATGGCAAAATGGCTGATGTGACCACATTTCCTGTTGTCCCCAGGCCTGGGGCACTGCAGTGCCATGAAGCAGAGCATTCATCCCCAGCAGTGCTGGCCAGGGGAGGGAGCAGCCTCGGGCGCCTCCGTACAAACGCTCCCATTGCTGCCATCACTTCCCAGCCCAGCGGCTGCTCCTCAGCGGGAGAGCACGCACGGCATGGGTTGTCCAAGCGCTCAAATGCTCAGCTGGGAAGAGCAGCAAGACCTGATTCCATCTGCTGTCACCAGCACTTTGCTGGCTCGTAAGGTGGGAGGTGGACTGGAGTGGTCCCAAATGAGCACGATCTGCAGAGAAGCAGGGGCTGTCAGGTGGCTAATGCAGCAGGCTCTGTGGGCACCTTGGCGTCTCATGAGCCACACAGAAAATGTTTTTGTCTGGGTTTAGTTACAGCAGGACCTGCAATAGGAAGGAGGACCTTTCACAGGGGCTCAGGGGATGCAGGCAGAGGCTGCAGGTAGAAGGAAATGGTTCTGGAATTCAGGCTTGTCCTTGGTTTGCAGCAAGGATGCTGCTGATGGGAAAGCCAGGCTGAAGAAAGCTCTTGACTCCTGTTAATGCAATGCGAGACGCAGCCCAGTCTCCTTTCCTGGGCTGAGGAACAGGCTGCTGGCTCCCGGGGACCTCTGATGGTGACTGCCAGGGCTTTGTCTGTGAGCGGCGGCTGCTCCGCACCGCTGGAATGCCTGGGGAATTTGTGCCTTAAACCCCACCCTGGCTCCAGAGCAACCAAGTGCTGGGGACAAGAGGGACCAATTAGAGGGACCCATGGAGAGCGGAAGAGGCTGCAACACTGTTCACTTGCTATCACTTCAAAAAGGTTTTCTTTTCTGTATGTTTAATATGCAAGTACTTAATAGGGTGTATTAGAGCATAACAGCCATAACTTGAGACCTTTCGGTCAAGATTAAACAGGTGCCAAGTCCTTCTTTTCAAGGCCCGGCACAGCTGTGAGCCTGCCCTTCCCGGTACGGGATTACAGGATGCTGCTGAGGCCTTTTCCACATCCCTCCCCCACGATGCCTTGCCTGCTCCCAGAAAGATCCAGGGTTTCTTTTTTTCTTTTTTTTTTTTTTGGTCTTTCTGCAAGAGACTGTCCTCGCTGTTCAAAAGGAGCAGGAAAAAAGAATTGTGATTTATTAGCTCTGGCATAGAGGGCAAGGTTTTGACCTCAGGTGTGAATCTGAGAAAAATATTATTTTCCTGACAGCCAGCCCTCTCGGAGTGAATTAAAACTGCTATTGTGAGGAAATGGATTAAAGCCATTTTGGCTTTTATGACAGTATCAAGGCGGTTACTTTATAGAGTATCTAGGATGTAGACTCGCCTCAAGGTGCTTTATAATCATCGGCTTAAAGGGAGAGAATTTGCCTGCAGAGATGAATCAATGGGTGTATTTTATGAAACATTAATGACTGGCTTTGTAGATGTAAATTTGGGGGTATGTGCCTGCATCTCTCCGTGCTGTCCTGCAGCTGCAACTTAAGCTCTTTTGCTGTTAGTAAGGATCATAATCCAGCAGCGCAGTTTTGCTGGAGGAGCTTTACATCATCTTCTAATGTAAACAATATTGTAAGAGAGCCCGACAGCCCCACAGGATTTTCATTGAGCGATGATTGATGTGGAAAGGGATGGAACTGCAGTGATTCTGCATCAGTCACAGCTCTTGCTTGGCTCTAAAACTGACCCTGTTAGCACAGTCTGACTTGGATCATTTGTCTCAGAAGTACCAAGGGATTTTAAAACAGCTGTGGATTCAACCATTTCAAATGGGAACATATTTTTGGTTTGTGGTAAGAACAACATAAACCGTATGTGTTTCAGAACTCAGGCCTCAGCATTCCTGGCTTGTTTTTTCAGCGTGTCTTTGCTCTCCTCAGCAACATTTGCACATGCGGCTCCACGACGGCTTTGTTTTTTGGGTTTTGTTTTTCTACTTCAGGTCTTCCTCTCTTCCTTTTTTTCTCCTGTCCCCAAAGAAAGACAGAAAGAAAGAAAATGCATCACCTTTGCTTTTTACAGCTAGGCAAGGTTGAAGCTGTGGGAACACTTAAGCAAAAGAAGTATTTGTTTTTCAGCCTTTGATGTATCCTCCATCTGATGTGTTTTCTCCTAAATACTGTTGATCGTACAAGTGCCCACTGGAAAAAAGCAAGTACCAGATGTCGTGGCAGAACCCTGTGCAGTAACTGCGTGCTGCCAGCCCTCTCTCTGTGTCCAGATGGGTATCCCATTTCACTAATGCAAAATTACTCTGATTTTCTGCTCCTCTCTCCAGCCCTTTTCCATCACTCCTCTCCTTCTCCTTCAGCAGGTTCCTTCCCTGCTGACATCTGTTCCAAGGAATGATGAGCCGAGCTTTGGAGCAATTACCACAGTTTGCATTTCCTGAACCCGCTTGCAGCGTGTATATTAAAAACACCAGCACTAAAAGTCAACAGGGTGTAAAAGGTAACAGAGTCTCCCACCTCAAAGCTAATGATGTTTTGCCACGTGAACAAGAGCTGTGGATCTTAATTTGCCAGCTCCTTTCTCATTTGTACAATTTTCAGCTGTTGCTTAATGAAGCCCGCCTGGTTCCCATAATGTGATATTATATTATCACAATGCTCATGTTAAAGGCCTTATATTTCACCCCAAGCACCTGTGGCTGCTCAGCAAGGAGGAAAGTTCTAATGTGCCAACCTGGATTCAGATTTTGCAGCGGGAAAAGACTGATTTTGGAAAGGCTCCTCTGCCTTCCTTGCGGCCGAGCACAGCAGGGGTTGGGGAGCCGGCAGGCTGCTCGGGGTGCCGGCTGTCTGAGGCAGGCTCCGTCCTACAGCCAGCGGCTGGGGATTAATATCACAGAGAGAGTGAGAGCCAAGGTATTTCCGCAATCCGTTCACATAATGGATGTGAATGTCAAGATGCCGCCATCTGAAGTATGAGCACCTTGGAACAAAACAAAAAATTACTGGCGGTGTCAGCTTTCAAGAATCCTTTCAGAGGTGGTGGAAAGCTGCACATGCAGCACTGAGTTTCTTCAGCATCTTCTTTTCTGAATAAAGGGTGACCTCAGGCCCTCTCCTCTTCCTCCACAGGCAGTCACACAGAGCTCTCTCATAAACTAAACCCTGTGCAGCTTTTCAGTGGGCGATTTTTTTTGGGCAGTTGCCCCATTTGGGGTGAATTTGTGGCTCCGGTTTGTATGGACTCTGCCAAAGGGCTGTGAACTGACCAGAGCATCTACACATCTACAAACCCTGTCTGAGGTTTTATCCCACTCTTCGCTGCAGACTGCCCGGAGCTCGTGTCGGACAGGAGACATGGGCTGATTTGGCAGTGTCCCTGTACAAACACCACCTCTGGGTCTGGAGCTCCAGGACAAAACTGAAGCTGGAGCAGGGTTTAGTGCTAACCAGAAGATGGCTGTAATCACCCTGGTACGGAGCTGTGCTCCAGGGCTTCCTGGCTGGAGGTCTGAGTACTGTCCACATCATCACCATCACCGCAGTTGGTCAGAAAAACTTACTCTATGAGCTCTGATTACGCTGGAGAGCCATCTACTCCCTAGCTGTTAAAGTACTTCTCTCTCGATCTGGAAACATAGGTAGAGAAAGCTGCATTGCTCACATCTTGGCATTGGATGCCCAGCAAGCCTTAGCTTCCAGGGCTGTAGCAGTGCTATATGGCATTAGTAGGAAATTTCAACTTGTATTTTCCCTAGAAAAATGCTACTGATTTTGCAGTGGGTCAGTGAGTGGGAGAGCACTGCTCCCCGTTTGGAAGAATCCAGTCCAAACCTTGTAGGAGCGTTGCAATAGGGCCATGGAAGGTGGAAATGGAGTTTTCCGAAGAGTCCCTATATTTGGTGCCTGAACTGGACAGTGATTGATGTATTGGAAATGAAATAGCCTGGATATTACATGAAAAGATCTGTAAAAATAATAGTTTTCTCCCAAATAAGCACTCCTGCCCAAAATTGCCACCCAAAAATTTTGTTGATAAAGAACCCTCAAAGCCTGGGTATCACTGCTTCACTGCTCCAAGTCAGCTGCAAGGAGAATACCAATATAAAAAATATTAGATGCAAAATAAGTATTAGATCCTTGGATTAGACCCCACCCATGGTCTGTCAGGGTACTTTCAAGGTCCGAACAGTATTTCCAGTCTCCCGCCCCATGTCACCAACTTTCCCATCATGTAATGAAGTTTCATTTCTAGGAGAATGGGAGTGCCCTGGCATTCAGCCCTGATTGCCTGATTTGAATTTAGATTATTCCATCAAAGTAATAAGAAGATCTGGGATTACGATCTCCTGGAATAATTTAGTAAGCCATGCGAGGTCACTATTGCTTCTTACAAATATGGCTTAGACATAATTCACCTGGCAGTAATTTGACCTGGAAGAGAGAGGTTTATCTTCTTGGCATGCTGTGTCTGGGTAGCTCGACAATCTCTACATAAATTTGAGATCTTTCATTCTCCAGCTGGTTGTTATTACTTACAATCTCTTAATGCAAAAAGTATTCATTCCAGAGGCCCCTTTCCTTACTTTTCTTACCTTTTTTTTTTTTAAAAAAAAAGATTTATTGCATGTTGTTTTGTCTTAGGATCTCAGGCCCACGCCCTTGCAGCCATTATAATTTGGTCATTGCACCAAAAGCCCATGTTACGTTCACTTCTAAATGCTACCCTGTGCTGTAACACATGATTTTCAGGAAGCATTGATTAAAGGATCTATGTTGAAAACTTTTCCTTGTGGACACCTCTTGCAACATTGCTTAGAATCCCTTTTGTGGGAAGATTACAAGCAGAACACGGGAATTGCAGGATTACAGTAGAAATGGGGAAAATTGCTGCAGGGATTCCTGAGAGTGGCCTGTTCCTGGTCTCTGGTCTCCCTTGGGGTAGTTACTGTGCAGCTCTTACACGTCCTGGGTGTCTGAGACTGGCAGTGGGTCACTGTCTGTCCGCACGGTGCAAGCGCACTGCCCTTCTCTGTGTCTTGGGACGCTCTCCCCATCCCTTGTCCCCATCCCTTGGTGCCAGCAGGGACTAAGCGGCTCCTCATCACTGCCTCAGCCGCCTGCCAGCTGCTTCCTTCTGATGTCTGCAGTGCTGCTCCTTTTCCCACACCTACTGCTGCTCTTAGCTGGAGCACCGGGGGATTTCTGCTGCCCTTTGAACCCCTCTGGCTGCTGGAGCATGAAACACCCCCTCAGCATTTCCATGTTCTAGAAAGGGCAGTTTCACTTCTCTTTTGGGTTTTTGGGTTTTTGAACCCCAGGAGGGCAGTGCACTGCAGGCTCCGCTTCCTGCTTCTTTACGGGAAAGAGCCAGTGCCGAAGAGCGGCCCGATCCTTGTGACCAAGTGGTGCGGTAAGCCCTGCTCCACCGTAAGCGAGTTGTGCCTTTGGTGTCTGCCCATCACCGGCTGGACCCACTGAGTGAACTGACTGACGTGTCCCATCTGGGTCACCAACGGTCCCACAAGCACGTTGTGGGCACCCCTGTCTGTGCAATGGAGCTACGCTGGGGGAATCCCAGAGGTGTGGCCCACGGCCAGGGTGTGTGCAGAGTGGGTCCCGAGGGATGAGGATGCTGGGGAGCACTGTGGGTTCAGCCTGCGGCACAGACACAGCTCCGGAGAGCTGGAAGGCGGCAGACCCTTGGTGTCTGGCCTCAGCTTCACTGCCAGAATAGAGGATTGATGCCTTCACGTTTCCAGCACCCAGCACTGGGCTTAAAGGATGGGCACCACAATGCTGTCACCCTAGAAGGCAAGAAGAAGCCCTCTGGAAATGGTACGGTTCACTTGGCAGAATATATTTGCCTTCAAGAAAATATTTTGCAATGCAAACGTCCTTTACAGTTTCATATAGTCGTTATAGTTGTTGTCAGGGCCTGTGCAGCTCCTCTTAACAATCTTTTATCTTTCATGTTATGGTTATCTGGACCCCAGTCATTACCAGTGTCTCCTTCCCATTATCATTGTACCTCATTTTAGCAACGTGACAAGCAGCAGCAGCCTCAGAAATGCCAGTCTTAAAGAGTGACTAAACCCTCACCTGCACTTTTAAATTGGGACGGCTGAGAGCTTTTATGTAAGACGATGCAGAGCATTCTGGCCATCCCCGTCAGGTTGTTGATTTTTTTTCTTTTCCCCTCCTCCCTTGCCTCAAGACGTTGCAATTTTAGCTTCTATTTGCTTTTTTTCCACCTCATGACTCCTGACTGGAAGGCAAAGCCTCCGAGCAGAGCTCGGCTGATGTCTGCAACATCAGTGCAAGGCTGTCAGGGAGCAGACGGCATGTGATCAGGAGAGGCTAAACCGGGACGCTGTGATTCAGATAACCAGCTTCCCTATTTCTGGCTCCACTTCAAGGCCCAGGTTCTGCCACTCATCTTGGCAGCGGGGGTGCAGGGCCACCTCAGCCCACCACAGCCAGTGCCCAGGACCACACAGCAGCAGCACGTGCACGAAGCAGGGCATCGTCTATGGAAAAGGAACCAGCAAGGGAGCTGGGCTGGAAATACCCCAAGGAACAAACATTTTTGCCAGTCCCGTGGCAGAAGCTGAAGTATTTCCTGTTTCTCTGGCGGTCAGGAGTGCTCAGTCCCATGCTAGGGAGCTGCTCTGTCCCCTCTGGCTCCTCTCCCACTGCTTTTGCTGTGCGTTTCTCAGCAACTCTCCCAACAGCCTGTCTTCCCTAGCTCTTCCTCCTGCCCCTCAGTCAAGTGCCTGTCATGGATGGCAGGAGGAGGGTGGGTGCTCCTGGGGCATTTATCCAGCAACCTTTGAAATACACAGAACTGTACAACTTCAGTAAAATGTTAATCCACCCCTGGAAATTATAGGTTATTTTTTATTGAAAGAGAGGTTTAATTGAAAATTCAGGGCTATGTCTCCTGTTAGGCTATTATTTATGATGAGTATAATCATTTAGAGTGAATTTTGCTTTTAAGTTATGAGACAGTATCATAGGAAAGGAGCATAATTTCATTCCCATAAGAGAGTTGCCCACACACATCTGAGAGCGATGCTCTTCCTGTACAGCCTGCCAGAGGCTGGTGTCTGAAACACATAAACCTACAAGAGGCAGAAGGCAGAAACGAAACTGTTGCTCACCAACCTGCACTGCATGAAGTGCTAAGAAAAAAAGGTTGCTCTACCCAATAAACCTATTTAAGTTTCATCTGTCATGGCAAATATTACCAAAACACCTATTTAAGTCTGTTCTGCCATTGCAGATATTATGGCTGATGATGAAAAAGAGTGGGATTAAAGCTGCTCTTGTTTGAGGTTCAGTCGATGGCTCTGGAAGAAGCAGCTGCTGCTCCATTCCCAAAGGTCCATCATAAAAGCTTTAACGAGGCGACAAACAGTGGCAGCCCTGTGCCACAATGTTTGTTGCAGGTGGCCTCTCCTGCACCTCACAACTTCTTTGGCCCAGACCCTCAGCCTGAAGCCCTTGCTCAAAGGCCTCCCCAGACCCATCTCCCTTCCCAGTTCCCTTTCCCTGCTGGCCTCAGCCTACTTCTACTACAGGCCTATTTCCCTTTTTTTCCATCTTTCCTTCATGATTCCTATAATTTCCTTCTGTTTTCTGTGCATCTCTCTTGCTCCCTGTGCCCTGCCAGTGGTGCCTTCCCCATAGCACCTCTTCTTTCTTCCTCCATCCACTCCCCAAATTTCTCTGCCCCAGGGAAATGGCACTCGCTGTGGCTGGGCTGCTTCACACCCTCCCCATCAGCTCTGCCCAACTTCTGCTGGGTCTTCCATCTCAGGTTGTTGTGTGACCTCCTGCACCAAAGACCAGCCTCAACACTGTCTTCTTGTATCTGTGTTTCCTTCAGGGAATCCTCCTGCTTTTTGAAGGCAATATTAGACCCAAGAGGGCCCAAGAGAAAGTGGAGATTTGGGCATCCCTCCTCTATAAGCAGATGGGAAGCAGCTTCTTAGCTTGACCTAGGAGGACCCCAATATTGCCTTCACCTGTGGACAATTGCCCTGGCTGCTCACCTAGCAGAAATGGCTTTCTCTCTTGACTACTTCTCCCTCCTGCTCTCTTCAGCTGTGCCCTTTGCCTCCAGTTTCTCATATTCTTCCCCACCATCCCCACCACCAGCCTCCTTGGACCACTGTGTGGTTTGACAGTAACAGCATCAATTGCATCTCCAGCCATAGTCATGCTGTGCCGTGACTGTCCTCTGCACCTGCCTGGCATCACCCCGTACCTGCCTCACACATGTTTGCCTGCTACTGTTGCTCTTTGACTCAGAGCAGCCACCCGTCATGGTGGCAGGATACTGCCAGGAAAACAGGGGGAAGGAGCTTACCCTCGATCCCTACCTGACCTTCTCTTTGCCAGGATTTCCTTTTCTTTTTCCCTACCTTCCCTCACTTCATCACAGACTTTGTGTATTAACGTGCCCTGTTTTGATTTTTCAGTCCACTCTGAGAGGTAGAGGTTCAGTCCTCCTCTTGATCTGGACTGACTTTATTTTCTCAGGAACTTTTGTTACCGTTTTAGAAAACTTTCCAGGTCTCTCCAGCTCATGCTTTTCTCTCTGTTCCTGCCCCTGCCTCTCAAAGTACTCCTCCCATATATTTTTTGTCCTCCCTCTTGCATCTTGTGCTGAAAGGCATATTTAGTTTAGAAGAGTCAGGGATGCCTGTGCTTTTTAAGTTTCAGCAATGCTCTGGTCTTGGCAGATTTCAGTGATGTTGTAACGGATTAATCTATTGCCTGGGAAACCGAAGCACCCCACCTGCGTCCTGCCCTGCCCTCGGCAGTGACACATACTTGGACTCGGCTGGGTTTGATGTAATTATTCCTTCAGTGTGTCTCTCTGGGCTTATTATTTACCCCATGTAAGATCCAGTCTTACCTTTTTATTTCTGACGCTGACCACATCTCTCCTGCCATGCCCTCTCCCTTACCCCCATGTCAGCAGATCATTCCAGTTCATTTTTTAGCAAAAATTATGTGTCTTCATTAGGCTCTACCGTCATACTTCTCTTTCCAGTCAAAAGAAAACAGAGGTGAAATGAAACTGAATTACTTTGGGTGTTTTCCTCTGCATATTTATAATCTCATTCTGAAGAGCACTTCAAAAAGTTACAGAAGAGCTTGTGATGACTAATACAATGCAGTCACGCAATTAGCACCATGCTCATTTAATAATCTAGTCTTAGGAAGGAAATTGCCATTATGTCAAGAAAATTCATCAAAACCTCAAAACACTAACCATCCTAACATCAAGATATCAGTTCATCTTTTCTCTTCTGCCACTCGCTGCTATATAACCTGGGTTATTTGCACCAAGCTCGCTTGTGTGAGCCCTTTTCTTCTTCAGAAATAATGGTTTGCCACACCATTCGTGAAGAGGAACGCAGTTCAGGAGCTGTTCTCCAGCGATATTTGGTGTTGGCAGTTTCAGAGGAATGTCTAAGCTTCACTTTAATGAAATAAGACAAATTTTTACTGCTTCTACCTTAAAATGAAGTCATATGCTTAAGGAGAAAGATTGCCTCTTGTGGAGTTTTACCGTCCCTAGCATAGCTACAGGTACAAATCTTATTGTTACCAGTATGTGGACTCACTGCTTTTGGTTTGACTGGTGAAAAAAGCCACTAAAGCCTTATCTGAGTGGAAAGCTTTCCCTTGTGCCTGAGGTTTTGGGTGCTGTCTTTCATCTTCCTCCATTTCCCTGCACAGTGAGAGCTGGGGGCAAGCTCTGCCGTGCCTGCAACACGGAAAAACCATTTCTAATTCATCTTTCACCAGCATGGTGGTGAGGAGTCAGCTGAAGCTGTATCAGGAATCAAAGTGATTTTATGTGCCGTGACTCCAGAGGAGAAACACATGCTGCAGCAAGTACAGGGTCTAAAATAATAGACACTAGGGGGAAATAAAAGCATGTCAGTGGGTGGACTGTTAAGCCCACACAGCCAAATCCTGAGAGGTCTGAAGCCAGGCAATTCCTGTTGGCTTCAAGAGGAATTCAGGTGCTCATTGCCCCTCAGGATCTGGACACAGGGCTTTTACTCAATGAGAAGGTCTCCACTGACTGGGTGGAGAGCAAAAGTGTTTTGAGCAGAATGAAATTATTTTCCTGAACTTCTGGAGCAGGCAGCATGGACTGGGGTTTGTAACAGCAGTGCCTATTCCCCTGGAAGTAGTGGTCGTGACTGCTGGTGCTGGGAATCCATTGCTGCTCTGGACTCGCTGCAGCGAAAGAGCACGTAAAGCGGGGAACAAAAAGAGCCGCTGTCGGAAGGGCTTGTAGGTAGCAGATGCCTGTGTGGCTCTCTGGAGGGAGGAAAAATATCTTAAATCAGGCAGCTTTGGGCTCCTGACTCCTCAACAAACTGCATGTTGTACAAAACAAAACTTACATTGAAAGAAAAGAGACCATTTTGTTTCCATGTGGAGTGGAGGGGGTCCCATATGAGACTTCCCAGGGATGCAAAGCGATTGCTAATAAAACAGCATTTCAGTACTTGTGCATCCCACAAAGGGCAAATCTTTGCCATAAGACTGTCTTAATACTATTATTATTATTTAAAGACACTGAACAGAAGTGCACTAAACTCAGAGTATTATTTTCAGTAGTTCCAACAATGTCTGCAACACACCTGCTCTCTGTGGTCATTTCAAGCCAGCTCCTGCTCTGTTGTTATTGGCTCCATCCCAAGAGCCAGCAAAGCAAAAAATTTTTCACTTAAGCCCAAACTTACTGTTCTCCTGTCAGCTTCCTTGTAATGTATGACTTCACCATGTCCTTTGACCTCTTGCATTTCTTTGTAGAGAAATATAATTAATTGTGAGCCATAGCTTAGCTCTGGGGGTTCAAAACAGTTTCATGTGTTTACTCAAAACATTAACTTTTTTCCTTCATTTTTAATTTCCAGGCAGAAAAGGTGATGAGGGTTAAACAAAGCATCGCTCCTTCCAAGAGCTCCAAACCCCAGCAGGGCTGGAAGGAGCTGATGAGAGGGAGAAGGGTGGGAGCGGCAGACGAGGGGGTTTCTCAGCCTGACCCCAGCAGCCAGAGCTGTGCCTGGGAGCTCAGGTGCAGGAAGGAAAGAGGGACACCTCTACTGCTCAAATAGCCTCAGCCTCAGAGCAATAAAAAGGAAAAAAAGATGATGCAAAACACAAACCAAACTATGATCATCTAGTACATAACTTCCTCGGCCCATAAAGGGGTATGGGTACAATGCTGCAGCCCTGCAAGAAGCTCTCACCATGCATGATGGACAGTGTGGTCCAAGATCCCACCGAGAGAGCGATGGGACACCAGTTGTCATGTGCAGCACCAGGCAGCCCTGGGAGCTCACAGTTTGGTGTACAGCAGCAGCAAACCTGTAGCCTGGGGCTCAGGGCACAGCCTTTGCCTTCTGGCTCCAGAGGGTTGTGAGCAGGAGACCCAAGACCAAGCTTGCAATACAATAACCTTAAATTTATACTGCGCAGTTAGGCTCTAAACATCATCATGGGTTTCTGTGCTGGCCTGGGGAGCTGGCAGCTGAGTGCTGGGGAAAGTTGCGTAGAGATACAAGAATAAAAAAAAACAAACCCGCCTCATGAAGCTTCAGCACATTTCTATATTTAAGGCACCTACAGCCATTCAGCACCGTAAGCAACCAATAACTGGAAAGATATATTCAGTAATAATGAGAGGTGCCCTTGGGGTTATACTTTCAAAGGGATGTGAAGTTTCTAGTCCTTATGAACTTAACAGTAGTTTCCTAGCTGATACTCCACAGAAGGACCTGGTAACCCTTTGCAAGCCCAGACAGTACCTTTGAAGTCAATGACAATGTTGCCGCAGGAAGAGGTCCATAGAGCTGTGTTGGCTCTTACATTGCTGAAAAGACCATCTATTCCATACCACTCAGGTTCTTCGAACTAACATCACTCCCCAGACACATCTGTCGTCAAGCTTCCTTGCTTCTTTCTTACTGCTTTTCCCAAGAAGGCTCTCCTATAACTTCATTTTCTTCTTGCTTTTTATAGAATAAAAAAAAATGGTTCCATAATAAACTCAAAGTCTAACTTTGCAGGAATGTTATACAAACAGCCCTGTTGGGATTGAAGCAGCAGCCAGTCACTGGAGATCTGGGTTTCTACATCCCCTTACTTAATGCCTTTTCCTCAATACAGTCCTGAAAACACTCTCGCATGGAAACCACCAGGAAAAAGGTCTAGATTTAATATCAAGAAAGCAGCAAAACTAGTTGGAAAACAGACTGTGGGTTGTTTTTTTTTTTTTTTTTAAATGAACATTTCATTGTCATATTGGGAGGATTAAGTAATGTCCCAAAAAGGGTTGTCACAAAACTGGCGCAGACTAGCACAGGCAGCAGCCTGTGCTGGCATTTAACATCATGCATCAACTAAGAAAACATGAAATCTTACAGCACAACTCTGATCTAATCGTGATACATTTGACACCTAGATGACAGAAAGTTCTTTGCAGCTTACTTATCAGAATAGCAGGGTGATGCCCTGCCCAGGCCTGGCATGGTAATCTCAGCCTTGAGTCTATGGCACGAACCGAATGTTTGTGCACGTTAATGCATGATGCTTTGCACAAGGAGGATGTGCTAACCTGTATGAGATCGATACCCAAGGGTGATCTTACCCTTGATCATTTTCTGTGTGCATAATGAGAAGCAGAGTGCTCAGTCCTGGGCACGAGACTAGGCCCCACTGTGCCTCGGCTGCTGCTCACTGCCTACCACTCTGCCCCAGTCACCTGAAGGGCAAGCCCAGTACTGAACCGAGCTTTGAGGCCACATCACATCTAGTCCATAGCAGGCGTGGAATAAAAACCAGTTCTGGAGTGACTGGTTGTAGCCAGGGACCAGGAGGAGCAGCTGAGGAGGCAGCAAACCACCTGTACATTTTTTTTTTTAAATCTGCAAATCGTCTGCTAAACATCCAAACCATTATGACATCTAATAATGAAGGGAAACCAATAGTAAATTATCTGAAGCCTTATGGTCTTTTGGGTAAACTAATTCTCCCTGCCTCTCAAGCACAAGTCCATACAGCCAATGCAGATCAGCTACTCTTTTAGCACCCAAACTAAGATAAATGATCATCTTGTCCATGAGTCATCTATACCGCTTCCAATGGGAAGACAAGGTTTGAATTCAAATTGATCCTGGAAACCCCAAAGGAATGGACAGAAATCAAATAGATGACAGTAACAAGCACTTAAGAGGGAAATGTCAAGTGCAAAAGTCCCCAGTAAACACGACCAGCCTGTGGCCCTCATGAACAATGACCTGCCAGGTGGCAGTGTGCAGAGAGGGACCCACAACCTTTAGAGATCCAGAAACTGCAGGAGTCCTTGGTATTGTCTGCCCGCAACAAAACAAGCGGCAAATGTTATCCCAGGACACACCTGCAAGAGTGCTTAAGATACAGAAGGAACTATTGTGCTCCACTTGGCACTGGTACAGTCTCAGCTGGAGTTTGGTGTCCAGTTCTCGGTATTATGCTTTAAGTGAAATGGAGGTTGGACAAGGTCTACAGGAGCTCTTATGAAAGATATAAGTTTTAGAAGATGCAGCCCAAGACAAAAGGATGATGGAGGTGTGTCTTCTGTGTGGAAATGGGAAGATGAGGGAAATCTATCAACACTTAACTGTTGGGTGGAAACCTGACTTCTTTCTGCCCATTATAAACTGCTGATGGGAAGTGTGGTGTCTTCTGATCTCTGCTTTCATTTGGTGGGCTTGGTACAGCAGGACTGCTTTCACAGTGCAAATTTAGACCACCTGTTAGAGCATTTTCAGATCTTTAATATGTCCTTAGAGGAACCAGACCTTCCTCAGATCAAAGTCCCTCAAGATTACCCTCAGGATCCGGTTTTGCGGCTGGCATTCATCATGACCAACTGCTTTTGAACATATCCAGTTGGCTGGCAGATTGTGTGGTTTAGTCCTGCAACGCTACCATTAAGCTGAGACAAGCTCTGGGACACGATGGTTCTTACTGTGCAGCATCAGTCTGCTTAGTGGCTTCTTGCTGCAGGAGACACAACCTGGACACACAGGGCTTCAGTCATTTCCAACACGGCATCTGCAGTGGCGTACCTGCCAGGGCTGGCAGATACGACACAGGACCTACAGGAGACCTACATGTTTCTGGACCAGCAGTTGGACTCAGGTGGCACTTTGTAGGGAAAAAATGGCAACTAGCCTGCGCTCGAGCAGCTGAGTTGTATCTGCTGCAGAAGCAGAGGAAGAAGCTGCAGAACAGCCATGAGTTTATTGAATTGCTTATAACAGGAGCACCCGCTGCATGGATAAGGAATTACACCATGCTGGAGTGACTCTGCTGGGCAGGAGAAGGGCTTTCTGTCTGTCCCACAACAGAGGCTCTCAAACTGAAGCCGAGGGCATCCTCAAGCACAAATCCAAAGGCCAAGTGCAATGCAGTGCCCAGCGAGGCTGGCAGTGGGGTGCACATATGAAAGCCAAAGAAGGTGGCGGGACAACAGGAATGGCTGGAATAGGGACCATTTCCCCCGCATGTTACTGCAGCCGCATATCCCTGCAGGCACTGCCTCCCCTTCCCTCGCTGGGGCCGTTGCTCCCAACTCTCTGCTTACCCGGGGTGCGGAGCTGGCAGAGACCCGCATCAACCATCAACCCCAGATCCTGTCTCTGGGCCACGCTGACCGAGAGTGCAATCATGCACACTTCCTTCCACATTTATGCAAAAAGCATCCACCCCACACATATTTCCACTGTATTTGAAGCCTTGTGTAGTCTTGGCAGAAGTGGATGGATTTTGCCCAGAATACACAATTTAGTGCTAATTATCTCTTCCTGCTGGGCTTTAGAGTACAGAGCTTTCAGTTCAAGAACAACAGCTACAAGGGCTAATGGATTGCTCTGTTACCAGGAAGCAAACCCTTTGCAGAGCGGGGAGGATCCTGCCCCACCGCAGGTCCCAGGGAAAGCCCAGCTTCGTGACAATAGGAGGATGGAATTCATTAACTCTTCAGGGAAGGAGAGAGCATCACCAGCATCGTAATTGCCTTCCGCTGGTGCTGCTAGGGGGACACCACAGCACAAAAGAGCGTCTCACCCCTCTGAAGGCACAGCACATTATGTTGCAAAAGTAAGAGAAGAAAACTCCTCTTGTTGGGTCAGTGAGGGGCTGTAGAAGAGAAAAAGAAGGAAGGAATAACTGTGGCTGAGATTCATTCCCTTCCATGTCACATACAATAAAAGTCCTTATTTTCTGCTCTCATTTGCAGTGTGCGTACAGGACATGGATTAAACTGTTGCTTTCCAAACCCCACTTCTTGTGTGAATTTATCCCACATCTAGGATGACTATGGGCCCCTGCAAGGGCTGCACTGGCAAACCGCTTCTTTTTTGGTGATACACCCTGAGATGAGAAAGAGCTTTGCACCACTCTGCTGGCAATTCAGTCACAGGTAATGAATTAATAGGATATGGGAGTCACTCTTGGAGCCAATAATAATTTAATTCACCTGCACTGGCACTCAACCATCCCGCAATAACTGTTGTAGAGCTGCTCTCTGCACAGCTAATTTAGGAGCTTTATAGACCTACATGTGGTGAGCATTTGGTTTGAACGCTGACATGTTACCTGAAGGGGAGTCCAAAGTACCTCCTAGCACAGTGAGTATTTTGGCTGGTAGTGACCACGTCTTCGCTTCTCTTTCAAATGCAGTCTTTTAGGTGTAGATGCTCACCTACTTGAATATCCTTACAAGTGTCAGAAATAAAATACTGGAATATAAGCAGATGCTTCAGTACCTTGGACTAGATCCATTACTGACACGGGACCAACATTACACCCTTCTCAAAGACACTTTCTCACTTGCTCATACGGTGCACAGATGTAGGCTGCTGGTGGCGATCTCTAAGGCAATGCGGGCAGCTTCCAGGTTTCAGCTATGCTTTGTCTCCACTTCTCGTGCAACATTTCTCCAATGTTGCACAACAGTTCATTCTCATTTGGGTTTCTGTAGTTCTAACAGTAAAATATCCTCATCATTGCTGTATTTGGGCTCCCTCTTGAAAACAAGGTAAGGGAAACACTGCTGGATGAATGGAACAACACTCAGCAACAGAGGCGAGGGATGATGTCTGGTCCCAACAGCATCACTGTGGGCCACTGAGGTAATCCTCTGACCTGATGGCCAATGCGCAGAGGTTTTAGTGGCAGCTCTTCTAGTGAGCTTGTTACTACCAGTAGCAAAATTCTTCATGGTGCAGAATCACAACTACCAGCACAAAAAAGTAAAAGGATCTAAGGAGGGAGAATCTTTCTTTGTGAGTCAGTTGAGGAAACAGCTGGACAACGTCTGATGTCCCTTTGTCAAGACAGTCGCAAGCATCCTCTATCACATTCAGACGCCGTTTCCTGTCTCAAGAACAAGATGTCTAGCAGCGGCTCACTGGGAAACACCAGAAGGAAAAAAAAGAAATACTAGATTGATTCCAGGGAAGATCTTCTGTGAAATGAAGGTAAATCTGCTGCTTTATGACCATTGGTTTTACTGTGTGGTATTGCACAACAGGCTTAAATAATGCTGAAGTACGACTGCCTCCAGTTTTATCCAGCTGTAATGTTTCTCCTTATCTCATTGTGTCTCAAAGAAGGTTGGTTATGAAGAACAAAAGCCTTTCAGGGCTGCAGTCTGCTTGCATGTGAACCCTTCTCGCCTGACTGCAGTAATAAGCATGTGAAGTACATATTGAAGTCATTCTTCATAATGTTTTGACTCATGACATTTGAAATTTTAGTAAGCTTTTTACTTTTACAAATAAATATTGAGCTAATTGTGTTAATAAACATAAATCAAAACTGTATATTTTGGTGAATAAAAGGCAGAATGTACTTTTCCTATCCCGCATGTGGACAGCCTTGGTTTCCAGCACACACAGGTCCATGGGGGACCAGTGTGGCAGTCGCCACAAAGGAAATCAAAGCAACTGGACACGCCCATCCCAAAGCCCTTGGAGCTGCAGCCCCAGGCCTGCAGAGGCCCATCTCTCCAATCCCCATGCCTGGTTGACCTGTGCCTACTTCTTGCACATTTTTAGCAGGGTTTACCGTGCTCCTTTTCTGTCCAGATGGGCTCTACTTTAGTACTGTCCGAAGAGACAGGAGAGATCCGACCTCAGAAAACTTGCTGCCCACCTTGTCCAATAGAAAAAGAAGGAGCCATGGCAGCCTTTGCCTTTGAAAGAAAAGCATTGATTTGCATCTTCTTACAGTACCAAGGGTGCTCCACCAATACCTTCCCCACCCATCTCCTCAAAGGGCAAGATGCTTGTCTTATCTTCTCTCCCTTCTTTCTTTCTTTTTTTTTTAAAAAAAAACCAAACTCAATTGAAAAACTAACTGACAAGCAAGGTTTGGTTTTTTTTTTTTTTGAAAAAAATTATAAGCAGCTTGAAGAAGATCTTTCTGGAGGATGGTCAGGCAGGGTTGTCAGACTGTAAACTCTGAGCAGGCCCAGAGACGTACTTCTGCTTTTGTGCCGTGTCTTCAAGCCCGGTGCCATGGGTGTGCTGCAACCATGGCACAGTTGCATCGTGGCATTTAACATGTTGCAGCAAAAGCGCAGGAAAGCCATGGCCTGTCTTCCCTTCAGATGAGGGCTGAGATTTGAGCAGTAAGTACAGGACAGCCCATATGGCACAGGGCATCTGGCAACTGAATGCCAGGCGACCTCTGTACTGCAGGCAATGCTCCAACCCATCCGATGCTCTCCGAGAGCTCGTATGCTTCACTGGCGAAGCATTGCTGAAGTTAAATCCCATGGCATGCCAGCAGATAATAATGTATATTTTTATTTCCTCTAAAGATGGGAAAACTGGAGCAGACACAGAGGTGTTTTTTTTTTTCCTGCTGTAGAGATATTTCAATTGTTTTCATCCTTAAATCTGACATTTGTGGTCTGCGATTTCTGCTTTCCCCCCTTATTTCCACATTGGGGTAGGATGCAGGCACCTGGCTGTCCTCCGCGGCAGCTCTGCCGCCTGACAGAAAGGCTTTGACAGAAAGGGACAGGATAAGGCAGGAAGGCCCCCTTGGACCCCTACAAAAAATATATTGCGTTTTTTATTCAGTAGGGTAGTGCACTGCTTACCCAGGGGCAGGGGGAATGAGGCTGATCTTTGTGAGTTTTTTGGACGCTTTGCTGACCATCAGCTGGATAGCTGTAAAAAAACTTCTGTGGGGTCAGGTCTGGAAACACTGCAGGGCCATTTTCTTTGCTAGAGAGATTTTGTATAGAGACTGGGTGAAAACCAGCGAGGCAACAGACACTGATGCATTTCTTTTCCATTGTCACAGCTGGTACAAACAGCCGGTTTATGTATTTGCTGACACGATGTAGAAAGCAAAAGTTAGATCTAATATAAGTGCCTGTAATAGCCCTTGGCCCCTCCAGCAGGCACCCAGAGGTCCCTGTTGCCCAGGTGTCCAGGGCCACCCCAGTGCCACTGAGTCAGTGCCTCCTTCCTGCCCAAGGCAACAAGGTGAAGGACACCTAGTTTTCGGGAGATCTCAAAACCTCCCAAGGAGCCTGACCTGCTAGCTGTGCCCAGAGCCCTTCTCATGCATATTGATAATTTCTGCCCCTTGTGAAACAGGAACAGACATTGTCTTCTTCTAAAGCTTGGGTGCAGGATATACCTGTCCCTTATGCAGCAGCTTGTAGTGAGAGCGCTCATCAAGGATGCTGCGTTGTGTCACTTCCTGCGTGGTGAAGACATCATCATGGTAGCTGAAGGTGCACAGATCAGTCCTTGGGACACCATGATCAGCACAGGGGCATCTTCTCCTCCAAGGGATTGCTCTTGCATGGGATCAGAGATGTTCCCAGGTCCTGAAATACTGTCTGAAGAGGAAAACATTCTCAGTAAAAGGAAAGGGAGCACCTCAGCCCTGCTCTGAAATAGTTTGTGTCTGCTGGGTTACGGTTTTCAGTCACTGAGGTAATGATAGGCGGATTAAATAGGATATTGGATTATTCCTCTGGCCGTAGGCAGGACTGGGGTTTGAAGGAGCGCAGTGAGCTCTGCCCAGCACAGGTCCAGGAAAATGCAAATTCTCAGGGAGAAACCTGTTTTGGAGCATGCATGGACAGAAGGGCCCGAGCACGTCCCTGAGCCAAGGCAGTGGCAGCTGATTTGCATCGTGTTTTGGTGCACCCAGTTTTCCCTTTGCACTGTGTAGCTTCCCAACAGAGAACCCTGGACTTTATTCCAGGGTCAAGCCCTCAAGTCCTTTCTTATGTCTGGCCTGCAGTCTCAGTGTGATGACATCCTGCTGCCAGCGGCTCATTTGTAAGCAAGGGAAAAACCAACCCATTCTAATTTTGAATATGCTAAATGACTAATAGAGCTAATTGCGGCCTCTGCTCTTCTAACAGCTTGAAAGTGAAAAAGAGATGTTGACGCAATAGGGCAAAGGACATTTTCTAGCTCTGGCAATAACTCAGCAGCCCAGACGAAAGCAGCCCTGTGCAGGAAGGCGCCGTGCTGTCAGCAGCCCGCTCTCGCTGGGGCCTTGCTCGCCTTTGTAATTCACTTCAGTATTTGGCCATCACTACGATCTTAAACAGCATTGCTCTTGGCCTCATTCTGGCACCTACCAGAATGTACAGACACCCTGTGATGGATAAAGCAAACCCAGAAGGGTAGAGTACCTGTAGTCCAGCCTCTGCCTGTTGTTTTTACCGAAAGCAGCAGCACGCAGAGCACAGGCACAGGGGCGGGAGAGCAGGGAAGCACTGTTTTAAGTCAATCGGCACTGGAGGTTGTTCGTAGCTCAAAACAAAAATGACCTGCTTGCGTCAAAAAATAAATGAAGTTTTTAGCAATACCTGGAAGTCTATGCAGCCACATGCATAGGCAACAAAAAAGTTTGTTTACACAACACTGGTTACACTGCGTTTCAGGGTAACAAATGTCGGGGCAGTACTAATAGCAGAGCTATGGTTTGGGTTTAATTGGGAGCTGTTAATGCTCCAGAATGCAACGAGAGACTCTTTCCTAAGTTGTTTCCCACCATTGATACTGGGGCATGTGTCTTGGCCAAATACACTGCACAGACCATCACCCTTTGGCAAGCCAGCTTTAAATTCAAGCAGAGAACATTGCAGAAGGGTGAAATCAAAGGCATTAAGAAGATGATGAATCTTATCAGTAAGCATAAGACAGCTTCAAAAAGCGTTTCAGCTAGATCCACTGTCAGGCCCAAACTGCTCCATCTGAGCTAATTCTTACTTTCAGCAGCTGTACACAAAACTGGGGCCCTCAGAAGCACCAGCCAGGCGCTGCTGTCCTCAGGATGCAGGGATGCCTGGGCAGCTCAGGCTGTAGCTCAGCACGTGCTCAGTGCCCACTTTACACTGGGGCAAAAGGAGCAACCCCAAGCCCCAATCTTCCTTTCTGTTGCTCTGGCAAAAGCTTTTGTGTTACTCAGTGAACAGATCCAGCTGAAAAATAACCCAGGAAAAATGACTGGTTGCTTATTAACTGGATTGGTCCTCATGGGGCTGTACCAGCCTGGGAGAGGGCAGAAGATGACAGTTGGCTGGATTCTCCCTTCCAGCAGCAGCAGCACTTGCTAATACTGACTGCAATGGTTGTTGATTCACTGGCTCAACATTTGGACACACAGTTCTCAGGAGGTTTAAACATCTGCTTCTGGGCATTCCCAGAAGTCCACCTCATCAAGGCGCTGACTAACCTGTCAGACCCCACAGGCCAGGTTCTCCTTCACCTGTATCACTTAGGGAGCATGGTGAAACAGGCTTAAACCCACTTAAACCATGAGCAGCACACTGGTGTGGGAATAACAGGATAATCTATGATTACGTCCATGTTACAGTACTCATGAGGGACAGATGAAACTTGCGCTCAGTTTTTCCACCTACATGAGAAGGCTCAAAGGCAGCATGCTCTGTGCTAGACCTCCTTGCAGACAAAGACTCTATTATTGGGTTAGTTCTGCTTTGCGTAACAGAATTGCCTATTTGTTTGGCCCAAGAGTGAACACAAGCGTGATTCTCAGCCTGTGACGGAGACAAGGGTGTCAGTCCTGTTGGCAATGTCCCACGTGAATACCAGTCAGGCACTGCAGTTAGTACATAATTCAAGTCTCCTTTATAAGGAGAGTGCAACAGTCAACTACTAATTAGAAATTCATACTTGTCCTTGTGTATTTTTTCTTTTCTTTTTTTTTCTCCTCTCCAATAACAACATTAACAAGAGAGCAACTGAACTAATGAAACCCTCCATCACCTTTCCTACCCTCCTCAGCTGGACAAGCAGTGGCATGCTGGGGGTGGTTCAGAACTGCGCTTATGATAGTAAGGGATTGAATAATACCTGCTTTTGCCTAGCAAGGACATCCGTTTGGTCCTCTGCCTGAGGCAGCCAAGTTTTACAAGTCACGCAAGGACATCACATCTTTGACACATCGTGCTTTCTGTCAGAGCTAGCCAGCAATAGTCATCAGGTCAAAATGTATTGTAAGATGAGAGAAGGGAACACGCAGCATAGGCTCACAAATGCCATCGCTTAGGAGACCAAGGCCAAAAACAAAGTAGGTGGCTATAAGGTATTTATAGCAAGGGAATGGTATTTTGCAAAGATACTTAATTTATTGCTGCCATTTTTCATCTCAGAAATACATAATTACTCCAAATTCAGAGCACTCCAGAGATTATACAGCAGCATTCTTCCATCCTTTAACCACCGCTGGTGTTCAGCAGAGCACCTCTGTGTGTTGCAGGACACTGACGGTAACACGGACTTTTCAGGGGAGCAAAGGCTCTGCTTTCCACTGCGTGCACTCAGTGAATTCCACATCAGGTAACACCACACATCTAAACACCTAAGTAGAAAGGTGAGTAAAATGCTCTTCAGAAGCTACAGAAGACAGCTCACTTAATAGAATTATAGGAAAAGCTAATTTGAAGGCATTAACCATGAGATATTCCACAGAAGTTTAAATTTTGTGTTTAGAAGGAAGAACGTGACTAGACTGTGGTGAACTAGGTGCAATGGTCTGGTTGACTGCATAGGCCAGTTTGGCTGTGACAATGAAGCCAGGCTGCCTTCTGTCTTGGCATTTTCAATTGCTTGCTTTCCAGCAGAACATCCAGCCACTGAAACATGGCTGCGAGGTGAGATTAATCTTACTCACCTGCAGCAGTCACAAGCGGGACATGTGTGTTTGAGGGTTTAGATACAGTGAGCTGAACAGATTCAGATTTCCCTGGACCAAATACATTTCCGCTACCAGAGAGTAAGCGATGCAGTACTGCCCTCCTCGAACAGACATGGTGGGGCCACAGTTGGGAACTAGATGAAATGCTTTAATAAACTACAGTAAAGCAGGAAATAAGTTTTTGTTTTCCTTAACATCAAAACCATCAGAACAGTCTAACTGCAAAGGCAAAAAGCAGATCCTGCAATGGTTTTACTTACTTAAGTAATCATGGGGCGAGCAATTTCTGTAAAGAGGAATTATTCATACATGGAACAATTTGCTGCACTGAGGTGGTTTTTCCCCTTCACTCCTCTCCCCCAGGGGTCACAGCTGCAGTCCCCACGGGGAGCCATCAGGACCCAGACAAAATGTCCCCAGTGGATGGCCTTCACAATAAAACCTGTAAGCAACAAGATGAGGCATTGTGCCAGCAGCTCTAGAGAACCAGCAAAGCTTGCTTTCTTTCCTCTCCATAAGACACTGGGAGAACCTGGCCTCCCTGCAGACCGACAGCCCACTCACCACTTTGCTTGTAGCAGTGATCCCAGCATCAGCCCATGCAGGGAGCGACAGGACAAAAACATTACCAGCTTCTGGAAACAGTTCTGGAAGTAAATTGCTAGTGGGAACTGACAGCCTAGCCAAATGTCCCACCAGCCCTTTTTGGGCATCTGCTGGCCCTGAGTAAGATGTTCTTACTGTATACAAAACCCGAGTCATTGCTGCTTGAGCTGTCTAAATGGGGGAAAAAAGCTGACTCAAGGCCAGCTTAGTGAGCTTGTCCTGATTGGAGGCTCTGTTATCTCTGCAGCCGCAGCTGAGATCGTTTGACCTGGTCAGGCTGTAACCACGACCACTTCAAACACTCTCTGGCTGGTAGCAGCCACAGCTCATGAAAAGGTGCTGCTGGCAGGACCAACCAGTGCCAACCCTCAGAAAGGTTAAACCTTCCTCCCCCTCACTCCGACACACTTACTGCTCACAAGGACTCAAAAAGAGGTACGTACAAGTCAGCTCCTGGTTTGGAGGAGACCACTGACAGCATTACATTCAGTTGGAGCAAAAGAAGTCAAGGACTGCTGTCCACAGAAATGTCTTCCCATCATTCGGTTGATTTGATTGAAGGAGGGAAAAAAATTCCAGGTACCCTTTCTTTGTATAGCGACATGACCTTTCAAAGCTGTTGAAAGCCCTTGTTATTTTTAGAATTTTGCATGATTTTCCAGTGAACTTACTTCTTGAACAATTCTGTCCAGCTTTGAACAATTTGGTCCAACAGATTTTGTTCTTGTAGACTGAAAAGAGCAAAATGCTCCTTCTATACCTTTGCAATAACTTACCTGTCATTAAAAATGTAGGAAGTTTCAGGGGACTCAAGAATTCTGGTGATATTCATTAACAGTCATGCAGGACTTGGCCTAAAGGGAGAGCTCCTGAAGAGTAAGAGGTGGAAACAGGACCCAGTCATACAAAGTGCTGTCAGACTTGTGGTCTCTCTTTGGGCCCATGGTGTGCTAAAAGTGAGCAGACTTTCCAGGTAAAAGACGAACAGAAACTTATGAAGAACGACACAAAATTAGCGTAGGTGTGTTTCAGGTTTTTTAGGGTTTAACTCATCTGTCCCCTCAATTCCCGAGTTAACACGCAATGCAAATCTCGTTATTATTACACAAACTCTAGTTCACACGAAGATAAGCAAACCCAAGAATAGTCCCCAGTACAGAAAGGTTAAAACCTGAAAGCAGAATCAGAGAGCTTGAGACTCACTGGAAAGCCAAAGGAAAGACCAAAATGGCATTCTCAATATATTTATTTTAAAGATTACTTCCCATTGTCCCAAGATCTTTTGAGGGATCTGCTATTGTAGAGGTACAGCCTTGGAGAACTTTACCTAGTTGGAAGAGGAATACTACATGATTTTCATATTCAGCATGCTACTGGGACAAACTTGCCACACAACTGCTCCTGACTTCAGCACATTTCATGTTTAATCCAAATTATCAGTTTATTTTCTAATTACAGTTTAAAAGATGAGCAGATTTTTTTTTTTTTTTTTTGGTGAGGGAATGAAATGTATCATGATATATTGTTCCCCTAGAGACAACATATAGACAATCTGTATGATAGGCACAATACACACAATTAAGACGACTGTGTGACAGATTAGTGACCAGAGGTCATGAAAGAGCAGAAAGACAAAAGTTGTAAATATCTGATCACTTTTTAAGAGTTAATTTGATCATCATAACCCCTTTGTATTCATTTTTTTTGTGAAAATCAAACTGTGCAAATATAATTAGAAGAGCTGCCCACGAAAAACATGAACAATAAATGATAAAATACAGACTCAAAAGATACTCTAGTATTAAATTTCCGTTATGAATTTTAGAAGTTATTAAAATGACAATTAAACAAGCTATTCTACCAAGGAAAGAGAAAAAAAAATACTTTTGTGTTTAAGTACCAGAGTGTGAATTGCAAAACATACAACAAACCCTCTATCCAAGCAAAGAATTGTGCACAGACTTATACACTGGTAGTAAATAAGTAAATTAAAGAACAACCTTTCAAGAGGTGCTCAGGGCAGCGCATATTAAGCTCTTTCTTCTGTCCTCCTCCTCTGCTCCAAAGCCATCTTCTGTCTTCATTACAGCCTTCGTGAGCAAAAGGGACTTTTCTCATCCTCAAATCGTTACCTTCACCTCTAATGGTCTTTAGTACCCTAGAAAGTATTCTCATTTCTCTGTTACAGACTTCTATGTTGGTTTGGAGAGTGTATGCTTGATCTTTCATTGCTTTGGTGATAAAAGCCCCTGTGTAGCATTTTGCTGTGGCAAAAACTGCACTTTTAGTAGTGTCATACTTTCTCTCTTGTAAATGGCTTTGCTTTCAAATTACCACTCAGGCTGGTGGCCACTACCATCCCACACATACCTTGTGAAGTGCTGCTCGTGCAGACACTGACTGTGGGTTTACTGGCAATAATTGCATTAGAATAACTTTATTCAAGAGTGCAAACACAACACTTGTTGCCAGTTTAAACAATTTTTACTCAACCTGTCTGAAGAATAGTGCCTTTTAGGGTAACTATGTTGCATTCTGGGTGGATATGCCATCGTGCATTCTTCTACTAAAATTTAAAATACATACTGAAACACACTGGCCAAACTATCAAAACTCCCTGATTTCCTTTCTTTGTATCCATTAATGTATCTGATTATTTGTAATTCAGTACTGTTTTAAAAAAAAAACTTTCAAGCTCATACATACAGCACTGCTCAGCATTGCTGTGTTACCCATTACACACATTCACAGGCTGCTCCAGAAAAGCAGCAAGCAGACAGCAACGTGGCTGTAGAGAATTTGAGAATGGCACCAGGATCACCACTGCCACGCGAATAGTACTAAAAGAGGAGAAAGCAGTTACTTCTCCTCAATATATCATCTAGTTTTCTCTGTAGCCTTAAGTCCCTCTTTCTGCTCCTGTTTGCTCAGGATCTCAGAATTCCCCATTCTAGGGCATGAAACTTAGTATTTACTTCTTCTGTAACATTCTTCCTATAGTTATTCTGTAATATTTTTCATATTCTCAAATTACTTGATAAAAGAGGACTTAGCACTGTCACAATTTTGCAAGTGGAATGGATTTTGAAACACAGCAATTAATTATATTCTGGGGTGATAAAATGGGTCAGTAGCAGAACCAAAACCAGAACATCTGGCTCAGGTCAGCGCTCTGCCCCATGCTGCATTCAAAGGACTCTTCCCTTTTTGCCAGCCTGGACTGGTGACTGTCCCGATTGCTCAGCTGAGATGAGCCACATCTGGTGAGCGTGAGGAAGAAGCAGGCACAGCCACCAGCCCAGGCACACAGGGCAACTGACGTACTCCTCATCTTCTGACCAAAGAAGAGGTCACAGGACAGTGAAGTTTTATTAAAATTACATTCCATTTTTACTGCTCTTTTCCAACTGTTATTTATCTTTAAAGGACAGAACACAAAGCCTTGACACTTTTGCTTTCATTTTTTTTTCCACGTGTGAAACTTACTGTCCTTGGAACTGCTTTGCCACTCAGAGAGAAGGTCCATGTGGCTGCAGCTGGACTGCTTCTGGTACCTCACTGGATGGCCTCCTTCACAGCTGCCTGGGCTCCTCCGCGCTGCACAGCTATCGGCACGGCAGGCATCTCGCTGACGGGGCTTGGCATAAAGCCTGCATCTCCTAAGCACCTCTATGTTCCGGAAGAGTTTACTCCGCTAAGTAAATATGCATCATAGGTTTGGTGTTTTTCAAATGGATAATAAATGATGTTATAAGGTCACAAACATCAGAGGCATCTCTGAGCTTAACAGATGAAAAATTCAATACACCAATCCATTTTGATAAAAATGTTCAAAAAAGATAAATAAAGATAAAAATGTTAATAATGGTTACATGGTCTAAGTAATGAATATAAATTTTCTCCCCGAAGCCAATGACATTTCCCAAATGAAAATTGCTTGGACTTTGCTCTTTGTCCAAAAACAGTTTTCTCTTGCTTCATTTAAGGTTCTGGAAATTGAAGTTACTGGCCTTTCACGTGCAGCTGTCACTTATGTGAGTAACCTTGGATTTATTAAAATTCTTTGTTCTAAAGACAGCAATATTTTCCCATTTCAACAAATATCTCACTTGGTTTATTACTACAGACAAGTAAGATGTTCCTGGAATATGAAAAATGTGAAAAATCTTAAGGTAGTTTAAAAAAAGATGTATTTGATTACCTAGAACAGAGCAGAGTCAGTTTTACCTGAAAGACATCCGAACTACCTGATCGATTCTGTTATGATAATAATTACAAAGCAACATTATTGATGCTATATAAATAGTTATTTTTTTCAAAACAGATTTCTCTTGTTTACCTTGATACTACTGAGTTAGGAGCTTACTCCACCGAAACATGCAATATTTGGTATACTGTACAGCAAAAAATACAAAGTAAAACAATTACTATATGGAATAAATCCTTTGTATGTGTTAATGTTGAGAGAATAAGATTGAGAATTATTCAAAACATATGTGAATCTGAAATAACTTACATTATGTTTGTGCAAAAAACCAAGAAATTAAGAACTGAAATCCCCTTTTAGCAATCATTACAGAACAAAACTTTGCTTAAAGAACAACTTTGCTTAAACTGCAAAACACTGTAAACATGCACATGTAATACAACTTCCAAGCTTCACACTTATATTACTGAAATTACATATATCTGTAATGCTGGCGCCGAATCTTTGGGAAGTTCAACAGCAATACACACATCAACCTTTTCTCTAGCTTATTGCTAAATCGAGAAAACAGTTATGGACTTACTTCCTTTAAAAGCAGCCTTACTGAAAGAGAGCATTAAACTGTATATTAGGTAGATACAAGAGAAGAGAAATAAATCATAAAGCCACATGGTTTGTTCTTAAAACTCAATTGCTCTACTAACGTTGGTAAATCAATAAACTCACATAGCAATCCCTTTGCCTGCACACAGTCAACCCTTTCTTTCAATAATGTGCTCCTTACACACAACTGAAACGGAGTTATCCACACTGAAGCAGGAATCGTGTCTGAATAACAGCTCATAGAAATAATTTAGAATAATTTTCTAAATCACCAGAATAATGACAGTAACTCAGACTTGTTGACGCATTTTATTGTGAGATGGGGAGTCTGGTAAAAAACTAGAAAATGACCATGATGTAACAAGGAACTTAAAAATGAAGTTTCAGATTTGTAACATACATACATGAATACAGGAACAAATTGGCACAAAAATGTTAAACATTGTTCCCAACACTGTTTATAAGATTATTCTAATTTGGCTTAGTAAGGAAATGAGAGTTTTATGGTTAGACTAATCTCTTAATAAAACTGCAGAGCATCATGCTATTAGTCACACAGTGAATTTCAAAATTTAAGAGCTTTATATTAAAAACTGGGTAAAGGTAAAATGAATTGATTGCAATTGTAAAATTAATACATTCCCATTTTAATTCTTCTGTTCTACAGTCCAAGGCAAGTATAAATGTTAACATAACACTGTTAAATCAAATCTCAATGCAAGAGAACCGATTGCATCTCTACTTTAAATCTTATCAACTTTCCAAATTTTCATACTAAAATATATTATTGTATTAATACAAACTACAGTATTATACACTACACTGTGTAATAAATAAAGAAATATAAAAATAAGACACATAAATATAAAAGTTTTCTAAAACTAAAAAGGTACATATGTCAGTAAGAAGGGTATTAATACTGCCAGGTTTGAAGACATACAGTACAAAATGTTGCACAGATCTATAAACTAAAAGAAATAAAATAATACTGATAGGTAAAAATCAGCTAACATTGTTAATAAATGGGGTCCATAATAACTAACATTTGAAAATACTTATGAGCCAGATAACATGTCATGTATGTGTCTGAAATTAAAGTAAACCAATAAAGCAATAAAGCAGATTAGAAAATTTCCCTTGTAATTATTGTAGAGAAATTCTGCAAGTCAGGTATTAACCCAAAATACCACCAAATAATTAAATAATGAAATATACCAGTGTTCTTACTTCTCTGATGGCTGAGTGTTTTTTTCCCCATGATTAGTTTAGAAGTTTGATACAAATCAACAAATGCTAGTTATTGTAGGCCACACATTGGATAAAGGCTGCTTAGAGCCTTTGTAATACTGATAAATGGCACTTACAGCACACAGGTCTTGCATAAGGCCAAAGGAGATACAAAGCTTCATATCATATCCTTCATATTGTTACTACATACTCAAAACACAATTACAAACACTGATTTTGACGACTTTGCTGTCCTTACCAGTATTAACACTGTTAGTCCCTGCAATCAGAACTCAACGACAATCTTTCCAACTACATTTTTAATCACATGAGTAAGAAACTTCAGTTCTTCTATCATCTGCTTTCTTAAGGCTAACAATACACTTTAAATGATAATATGCTCTACTACAACATCTAATGTCATAAACTGCCACCTTCCAGGTTGAATTTACAAAGGTAGCCAAGCACTGTCTGCAACTGCATTACAGGTCTCTGCAAAAGGGAATTTTGTAGTGCAGAAGTTCTCACATTTTAAACCATAAGAAAATACTGAAGCGGATTTAGGAAATGTTTTACCATTAAAAAAAAAAAAAGAAAATTCATATAAATCTCTCCCAATTGTACAGCTTAAAAATTAATCAACTTAAGAATGTAAATTAATACCGATAAAACAATGCCAGATGCTTGTCTAATAAATCAGGTTTCCTACAACCTGTTAAATCTTTGCTTCCAGAGTCACTGTATTTTTCTAATCTGCTTCATGTTATAAACTTGTTCCTGACTTTGAAAATTGTGTGAAAAATTACTAAGTTTGAGGTTCAGGCACACCTGGATTTCTTTTTTTTTTTCTTTTTCTTTTTTTTATATATATATTTTTTTACACAGTAGTGAACAGAAATCACAGTATGCAGGCTACTGCGTTTCCATGAAAAGCATGTATAATATAGAACGAACTTCATTACCAATTTTTTTTTCCTTATAGAAAAAACTATCATTTAAGCTTTATTTGTTTTTCTCTTCTGACACCTGCCCGCTATTCTGTATAACTTCTGATTCTGCATTGCTTGCTTGATTTACAGCTTCATCATTCTTGTTACCTTCAGTTTTCCCTCCTCCATCCTCCTCTTCTTCTTCTTCTTCCTCTTCATCCTCTACTTCTTGTAGTTTCCTACATTCTTTTTCTTCCTGAAGTCCTTCTACCTCTTTTTCTTCCTCCTCCTCTTCCTCTTTGTCACTGTCTTCCTCTTCTTCCCTGGTTAGACTCTCTCTTTCATCCGAGTCGATCTGTGATGGAGATGCCCTGGCACCAGCATGCTCGTTACTGAGGACCTCCTGGCCTGTTTCCTCCTGTTCTGTGCTGTCACGCTCTTCTGCCTCTCTCTTGCAATAGGAGTAGCGATGATTCATGTGTTGAGAGTAAGATCCCGAGTGTGAAAACCGCTTTCCACATTTGTCACATTGGTAGGGTTTTTCCCCAGAATGCAATCGCATATGTTCGATCAAATGGTGTTTGTGTTTAAATGCTTTTTTACAGATTCCACACTCATGAGGTCTTTTACCTACCAAATAAAACACAAACAATTTGACATCTTGTAGCTGAAGTTCATAAAGTTTATACTGTTGTTTTCATCATAAAATGCTGTTGGTGAACGTACTACCAACAATTAATAATTTTATTTAACCAGACGTTCTACTCCACACGTTATCAGTCTGAGTTTCTCACCCGAGCCCAAAGGACGAGGGTGCGAAGGTACATTGTCAAAATTACAAGGGTAATTTCTAAGTTTTATAAGAAAACTGAACATTGAAGGACAAACAGATTCTCAGATATAACTTTTAGCACAAAAAAGTGCAAATGTAAGTGAATTAGAAAAGCAGACATTTTTCTTGCAGTAAACATTATTTTGACTCTAAACCATTTAAACTTTTCTATATTGATGGAAATTTTAAATCAAATAAGCTTTTTATGTTGGTTTTTGTGTACCAAGTCCTTGTTCCATGTTATAGGTAAAGGGAAAACCATTCTAAAATTTAGGCTGGCACAGGTAAATGCCTTATGTACAAAACTTGTTGACCACACATATATTAACATGAAAAACCTGCTTTGTTTCACTTACGTTATCTTTCTGCTCTCCTTCCCAGCTTTCTACTTTGTTGCTTTGTTTTTAGGTCACTTACAAAATATAGCAAGACCCTAGTCATGTTATTTTGATTTCAACACTCAAAGTTGTTACGGAAAACAGTCGTAGCCCAGACACAAAAGACAGGTACAGTAAATCAGCAGGTTTTGGTCAACAACTCAGTGTCAACTTATGCCAAACAAGCAGCAAGGTGGGTGTTGGTCTGTATTCCCAAGTAACAAGTGACAGAATGAGAGCAAATGGCCTCAAGTTGCACCAGGGGAAGTTTAGATTGGGTAGTATTAAGAATTTTTTTACCAAAATGGTTGTGAAGCACTGGAACAGGATGCCCAGGGAAGTGGTTAAGCCACCATCCCTGGAGGTATTTAAAAGATGTGTAGGCATGGTGCTTAGGGATATGGTTTAGTGATGGACTTGGCAGTGTTAAGTTAATGGCTGGACTGGATGATCTTAAGGGTCTTTGCCAACTGAAATGATTCTATGAGTCTGAACAATGCACTTAATTTAAAGTAGAATGGAAAGAACAGCAATAAAAAAGAGGATTTTTTTTTTTTTAAACATCACAGAAGAAATAAGAAAGCAACAATTAATAAAATAAAGACTAAAGATATTAGAACTGGAGCCAAAAGGAACAACTATCAGAAATTAAAAATAAAATCAAGGCCAAAAGAGTCTTCTTTTGAGGTCAGATTCCATGACTAATGAATGCCTGTTAACTTCAGATCATTACAAATGTGGCTCAATTTGAAAACCTTCATGCTAAATGGATACATTGCCTTTCATGTAAAGTATCATACACAGAGATGATCCTTTTTTCTTAATTTATAATTTTATTTTTTTTATTTTTCTTAATTTATAACCAGGCAAGCTAAATTAGAAGTAATACATCCTTGATTACAGGCTGTGGCTCGCAGATTATTGTTCATGAGCCAGATGGAAGAAACTCCCCCTTTTCTACTGAGGGTTTAGGTCTTACAAATTTAAACAAACAAAGAAATGCAGTTCTGTCCAACAAATATACAAAACACAGGTTTCTAAAGAAAGCTGAGCACAGATGTTAAGAAAGACTATTACACTTCCCTACGTTTTCTGAGAGCTGGATTCCAGTTGAGACCATCAGTTACACCTTACCAATGAAATAATGATCTGAAACTGCTTTTCCTAGTACATACCTGTGTGTTCATACTTATGTCTCAATAAAGAGCTGCTCTTCTGGAATATTTTGTCACATAAATCACATGCATACATCCCGTTTTCTGTCTTTCTCATCTTTTTCTTTGGGGGTGTTGAATCAGAATCATTTTGATCTTCTACATTCGATACTCCTTCTGAGCTAGTGTCTTGCCTTTCATCCTTAAGAAAAATTATGAAAAAGGTTGAGTTCAATACAAAAATACACCCATGCAGCACACAATTTATAAAATGTAATGCTGAAGCTGCACTGTTATTCTCCTTCAATTCCATAAACAGCCAAACAAAATTGTTTAGACTTACATAGTCAAAAAAATCTTTCACTGCATCGCTCTGCTTTGCAGTTCCTGCCACCATACAGATGCATAATTCTCTCTGGGACTGACTTTAATCACATCCAAATCTGACTGCTGGCCAGGTCTAAGCTACACTGACACATCGTGTTTCAGGACCCGTAAAATAAATGCAACATTAGGAAGGAAAAGAAGATTACAGACCTAATAAAGTACCTTGGTAAGTTGGAAAAGCAAATTCAATATCTAACTGCATTTTTCAACTAATATTTGTCACTCATTTTGCTACCTCCTGGCTTTTATGGAAGTTAGGAGTGTATTTTTTTAATGAGGTTTTCAGAAAAAGTTATTTACATTATCATTTGAATTTGCATATTTGAATACCCTCTTTCTCATAAAACTACCATAAATACTACTTAACCCCAAATTTGGGGGATTTCAAATGTTTTATTAATAAAAAGGCTTTGAAAATCGTAACTGCAGTCTACTTCTAAGCGTTTCAAGCTTGAAGCTCACATGTAAGAAGCACAGTATTTTCTACTGATATCAGCAGTATCACTACACGCAGAATTACTTTTATCATATATTATAAAATCTGAATACAAAAGTGTACGTGTTAGCTATTTCAAATGTCATCTGTCTCTTGAACTTCAACATATAAGCAACCTCGTAACTCTTCAAGGCTCCTCAGTCTCTGGCTATACAGAAGCCTGCATAAAATGCTGAACAGACAATTTATGAGATTTAATTAGAAATGCTCGGTCTTTACGCGAGCCACTTGTCTGTTCTGCTGTGTCCCTACCTCAACATGCACAGCTGTTTCTGACTCCGACTGGATGTAGCCAGGGAGGAAGAGGGCAGGATACAGGAATGGCAGATAAAGAAGATAAATACCTGCCCGACTTTCAATTGAGAATACATCTGCATTTTGTTTAAAGTGCCACTGTGGTGCAGGATGAGCTCAGCTACTCTGCAAGCCAAGAAAGCAGAGCAGTGTGAAGGGAGTAGCCAAATGTTCCAGCGAGTTTATTTTCTGGATGTGGGGGAAGAGAAGATACGGAGCTAGCAATAAAGCTGTGGCCTCACTTTGCATTTTGATCAGGAGAATTAAACAGTGTTTAAAATACAGAGTGCCGATGTCCTAGAAGAAACTTCTGAATGACCAAACAGGGTGCAGAACTGGCTCGTACACGCACAGAACTGTACCGTTTCCGTCAGTCTGGACTCAAGCTGTCTGAGCTAACTGGCTTTGCAGAGGAGTTAACAGTAACATCCATTACCCAATAACAATCAAGCTGAGTAAATCTGACAGCATATATTTACATTTTATTTAATTTATCTTGACAGTTTTTTGTTAGTTCAGCACAGATACAGAATGAATACGTCATACACAACACACAGGAGTACAGGGACCGAAGTACCTGATTTCCATTGGCTTGGGTCTGTTTTGGTGGTGTTTCTTGAACTGCAGGACTAACTGTAGTAGAGTAAGTATAAGCCACCTGTGGAATCAAAATGGTTTGCTTATTGGCAGCAAGAGCTCTCAAGCATGGAACACTGTTCTGGTCAGCAATGGCAACAATTGTAGGTAACTGGGCAGTGACTGTAGGTATAGCAATATTTATGGGATTGGCACTTGGTGGGATTACATTTACAATAGGATCAGAGTCTGTAATACTGTTATCCTTTTGTGGTTCTTTTTTTGCACAAGTTAAGTTCAAAGGTTCTTCTTGGACAGAATAAACACTGTTCTGGTAAACACTAGTTATGGTAGATCTTTCCAACAGTTCTCCATGTTGCTTTGGTAGCGAAAGGTCAAGAGGTTCAATCTGTGGCTCTTCTTGTACACCCTCTGCTGTGTACGTATAACCCTGTGAATTTCTTGATGAAGAAAGGTTTAGTGGCGATGGGGATGGCGTGCTACTGCGTGAACCATTCAGAGTTGATCCCCCTGGTAAAGTCTGAGATTTCGTTGTATTGACAGGATTTTGCGAATTATTTGTGCTGCTCTGGGGTTCACTCACATTTGTAGTTGCTGCTTGATCATCATTATCTGTGGGACTGTTTAATTTAACTTGCTCAGGAGAAGATGGTTCAGAAGACTGCACGGAAATTTGTCCAGCTTGCATTTTTTCAAACCATTTTTTTACCACATCCAGTGGTAGGTTTACTGAATCTGCTATTTTTGAAAGCTCTTCTGCGCTCGGTTGTGCATTTAATGCATAATACGCTTTTAGGAGCGATAAAAGGTTCTTTAAAGGTGGCTGACCAGGAGATAAGTTGTTCTCCCCCGTTTCTGATGGGACAGGGGAGTTGGGCTTCTCAGCTTCTGATCCACTGGGCTGAGGAAGCTGAGGAGGATTTTTCGTTTCATAGTGCTTTAATTCTTGAAGTGCATTAAGATCCCCTGGACAGTCATCACAAAGAAGACAAGTGCTATCATTTGTCTCTCCTTCCAAGTTCTTATCTTTCTCAGACTTCACTGTAAGATCTTCTGGTAATTTTTCATTTTTGCAACTGTTTGTAGGAACAGAGTTTTCTTTTTTTAGATTTTGTGGAACAACCTGAAGTTGACTTGGCTGCTCCAAGCTGTAGTTGATGATAATTTTGGTTGTCCCATCTTGGTCAACCAAAGGAAGACTGATAGCTGAAATGAGGGAATGGCCAGCTTGTTGTATAGATGCATTGCTGATTGTTTCCTGTTCTTTGGATGCAAGATTAGCATGATTGTTTTCCAATACTTGCCTTATTACATTACCGTCCACTGCTACTTTAAGTACATTTTGAATGTCACTTAGGTTGATGCTTATGGGAGACACCAGACCTACTGTTGGTAGAACAACAGCTTGCACCACACCCTGAGGAGAACTGGTTGCCTGCAATGGGCTACCACCACTAAAAACCCCATTCTGCAAAGGGGTTGAACAATTAATTCCTGAAGCAACCACTATGGGCTTGAATTCATAATCCACAGGTTCAGTTTTAATTTGGTTAACAGGAAGTTGCTCTTGCAAAGGTTTATTTTCTATCTTTTGTCGTATCTGTGGTCTTGCTGGGCTACCTGGTGATGCAGAAAGGGAAGGGGAGGAGCACTGAGACGTCTTGAGCCCTGACCGGGCTCGACCATTCACGGGCATCAAACCAATACACTTCTTACTGCTTATGTGTGAACTGTATGAACCAGAATGGGAAAAACGTTTCTTGCAGTTTGGGCACTCATATGGCTTCTCTCCTAAAGATTAAAAAAAAAAAAAAAAAAAAAAAAAAAAAAAAAAAAAAAAAAAAAAAAAAAAAAAAAAAGGAAAACACTAGTATTTTAGTATTTTAAACTTAGACTTACAAGACCGATATCACATCAAAATTATAAACATTAGTACACAATTCAATGCTTGATTTATTTACCACTGTGGATTCGTAGGTGCTCTTTTAGGTGATGTTTATATTTAAAAGCTTTTCCACATTCAGTGCACTTGAATTTTCGATTGCCACTGGACTGCGTCACATGTCTCTGTAAGAAAGAATTCGTAGTTACCGCACAGGACAGCATGTTGGAAAAACATCTTGTATTTTCACATTGTAACAGAGAAAATGCAATACAAAACTGAAAAGAATCAATCATAATTTTAAGAGACTGAAGGCGGTATGCGTTATGCATGAAAAAGAAACAAATTAGAAGCTGGGTTATAACTGAGCCATGTGCATCTTCTGAATAAATCTGGTAGAGTAAAAATAACAAAAAAAACCCAACCAAAAATACATTTGTCCATTCTCCTAACTTCAGGTGAAGCTTGCACTGACATGTTATGTGAGTAAGAAGTTCCAGGATGCAAGCTAATTGTACTTGTGAAAGCAAAAAAAACCAAAAGAAAACCCCAAGCCCACCACCCACAGAATATGTCACGCAGGACAGAGAAACATTAAAGCATATAAAAGCTTGTTTAAAGTTTAATCAGTTGACTTGATTTTTCCATTTACATGCTTCCAGCGCTTACTGTTGGCCTTGGATTCCTCTAGGTAATGATGCCACAGGATTGCTCAAGAGAAGATGGCTCAGTGACAACAAAGGCACTCTCAGTCACAATTAATTCTCAAAATAAATGCAAAAAAACTAAATCAAAATAAATACTAATATGGAGAGATTTCCCAAGTACACAACATGAAACCTCTTCACTATTTGCATTGAAGCTCTGTGGTTATTTTTGTTATATTTTGCCTTGTGAGAGCATTTATTGTTAAGCTCCGAATTATTCTTAATTTATTGCTATACTAGTTTAAAAAAAGCAAAAGTTAAGACATGTAAATATATGTAATATAGATGTGATATGCATATGCAAGATATATGATTTTATCACAAATTGTATAAATCTATGAATGTGTATTTTTAAAGACAAAAATCACATACAATTTAGAACATGGAGCAGCTTAATTACCAACATGAAATGGAGGAATTAGAATTTTTTCTATTCAAACAAATTGTTTATTTACAAAAACCAGCGGCTCCTTTTCAAGTAGAGCTCATTTTGCAAAAAGATACTCTACCACCACTTGGAAGCAGCTGTGGATTTTTGGTAACCAGGGCAAGTATTTTCAGAAACTCGTTAACAGAGCTATTCATGCGCTCTGGGGAAACAGCCTGCCTAGGGCAGCTACCACGAACCGGCTGGCGTGCATTAACTTCCTCTGGCGGGAAACCGTGGCGGGGAGCTCCTACACCGAATTCTGGCCTGCTGCGGCTGGCAGCGCTGGGCGTAGATGCTCGCGGAGTGCTGACGCTGTTCCCCGAGTGCAGACACAGCAACTGGGGGCTGAGGTCTCCGCTGGAGAAGCTGGGATGAATAAAAAGGCTGGATGGCATTCCTGTTCCGATTTACGCCTTCAGATCTGAAGAATCCGCAGCCATACAGTTTGCTGGATGAAAGTCTGAGCACTCTGCTACGAGATAATCTGTCCAAATTATCAATCCTCCCTGCTCTACACCCTGTTCTCCTTTATCCGATACAGATGCTAACAGAAGACAAATTGAAACAAGATAATCTAAATTGCTTCCAAGCACTCTAATTCCAATTCCCCTGGGATAAGTGCTTGGTTAAGCTGCAGTTTTCACCTCTCAGCAGACACTGCTCCCACGCTCCTCGGGGTGGGCTCCTTCCTGCCTCCTCCCAGGCTCCGCAGTGAGATCTCCACTCTGACTTATCCTGATCAGCACCTGACCCTTATTCCTGGGTTTGTCAGCTGGCTTGTGCTAGTCGGCACGGCTTCTCAGCTTTGTTTCACTCAGTTCTCTGAAGATGATGTTCTAGGTGATTGCGCCTGACTCACTGTGTTTCACTTCAATGATCCAACTTCACTGAGTCTAGAGAACTGTGTCAGGATTTACTTAAGCCTGCAGAGAATCAGTTACTACTGTTTGACTTGAGATTATACATATTAAAGGATCTCAGCATATATACAGCTACCGCAGATGCTGGACTACATAAATATTCATGCTAAATATTAGTGTATGTGTTCAATCTGTCAGAAACATTTCTGCTCCAGTCTTTAAAATGCAATGTTCTGCTTCTGAGGCATGGAAGCTCACATTTCTCTTATCAAATTTTTCATTAGTTGTCCTGTTTTCCTGGCCATAACTATAAGCTGCTTTGAACTCTCTGCTAGACAGTGTTTCCATGTATTTCGCCTTACCTTCTTATATTTGTAAACTCTATAAGACAACAGTAACTTTAAAGTGGAAGTCAAGCCATAAGAGAGAGCAAGACAGAAATGAATTGTTTGTGGGAAATATGTTTGAATAAACAAGAACTGCCATGCTGTGGCAGAGACAGGAAAATCCCTGCAGCAGGATGACCAATACTTGTAACAATTTCTCCTATTTAATTTACCCATGAATGTAAACACTCAGGTATAAAAATGTATAATAAATTTTAAAGCCTGTTGAATTCTTGGACTTAGTGATACTTTATAGAATGGAGGTTAACAGGCAATGTGTAAAAAAAAGCGTCTCCTTTGTGTTACAGCCTTTCAGCTTAACGAAAGTTTTGTTGGTTTGGAGCTGCAAGAAATATTGAAGTGCCGTTCCCTTAACATTCTTTTCACTATTCACTGTTCTGCATCTTTCTATGATGTTTCTGTTTTCTCTCTGGACAGTATCAATCTTTTCAGCGTGTCCTCACAAGGGAATATCTCCAAGCCCCTCTCTCTTCAAGCTGGTGGTGGAAAATCTGTATCTTTTCTTCTTGGATAATTCCTGATGGTTTCACTTAGTTTCAGTTGGTTCCTGAGCCTCAGAGTGCCTCTGATAAGCTGTGGAAGCATGTAATTGGTGATGGATGATAGGAAATGGTGGGGATAAGAGCAGTAAAGAAAAAGAGGGAGAGGGGAGCAGAATTGCACGACCTTACGTAGTGATGAGATGGCTAACTCATGGAAGGCATTTCAAGGAACCATGCCCTCAGGTCAGCACAAGAACCACGGAAAACAAGCTCAGAATACCTTTAGCCTTTTTTGTTCCTTTATTTAGTATTAAAACATTGTATTTTATGCTCAAATTATGTGTAAATTGTCTGATAGCATGGATTGCATTTAAAAACTGCATCTCGCAGTTCAAGCAAATGAATCAACACAATAGTTTCTTTCTTAAGGGCAGAAATGGGTACAGTAAATTTTGAATTAGCCAAATAGGATTTATGAAAAAAAAACTTAAGTGTTTAACTAAAGATCTGTGATTAGAGTCACAATTTTAATGTAATGTTAGATTTCTGTCCATTCTGTAATGGACAGAAAAAAAAATGAATTACCTCTAATCAGGTAATTTCTAGGTAAAACAAATTACCTATAAAGGCAATAAAGCACTTCTGAAAACTAAAATTTAAACCCAACCATACTGCCTAGATAAATGAAAGCACAGGAATTCAGATCTCATCCTTTGACAGCTACAGCAAAAGTCTGACTTCAGCAGCAAGTTTAAGTGCATGCTCCAGGACTGGGACTTCAGCACGCAGATAATCTGATAGGGACAGCTTACTTGCTCTGTACATTTTTTTCCTCGCATAATAAATCACAGCTTGCTACAGAGGACGATAAATCCTTAATTCAAAGGCCACTTACTTGATCTCTTCCTGATTTGTGTGATGTCATGTGGCGGTCGAGCTGCGTTCTGTATGCAAACGTGTAACTGCACAAGGAGCAACTAAAGTTATCTTCATTTTTTTCATGGCGATATTTAATGTGTTCCTTTAGAGAGGTAAAACGCTTGTACCCTCGATCACAATACGGGCAAGTAAGCAGTTGGGAGAATGCATCGGGCGTTCCTACACAGGAGAGACAATACACCATATTTAAATAAATGCAAGCTCCAAACTTATTAATATCAACAAACATGCTTTACATCTACATATATTACTGTAAGTAAACATGCAGCTGCTAGAAGCTCCATTTGTTTTAGAAAAGGAATAATGATAATTTATTTTCTTTCCACAGGTATTATGTACCTAACTACAATATGGTAAGGTTGCCCCAGTGTACACTGGAAAGAGTCAGTACAATATGATTACCCAAAACCACACCTCTCAGTGAGTCTGTTGGACTTCACAATACAGTACTAGAGCTTCCATATATATATATATATTTCTGTTTAAAAAGTGGTCTGAAAATTGTGAAACGTGCTTTAAGATCTAGCAGTCTTTGTAGATCTGGTTAGCTCCATCAGGCAACCCTCAAATCCTGTTTACAAATGTAAGTCTATTACCGGAACATTTAATGGTCATCCTGTTTTCAGTTCCTAAGGAATAAATAATATTTGGTAGCTGCAGAGAACATTTTTTTCTTTTTGTTTACCTAACACAGAATTGTAAGTGCAAAGAGAACTGAAAAAAAAAATCTTAGAATGGTGGTTTATAATTCTTGTATCTGGACCTGTTCGCATGGGTCCAGAGGAGGGCCACAAAAATGATCAGAGGGCTGGAGCACCCCTCCTACGAGGACAGGCTGAGAGAGCTGGGGTTGTTCAGCCTGGAGAAGAGGAGGCTCCAGGAAGACCTTACTGTGGCCTTTCAGTACTGAAAGGGGGCTTATAAGAAAGATGGGGAGAAACTTTTTACCAAGGCCTGTTGCGATAGCACAAGAGGTTAACAGTTTTAAGCTAAAAGAGGGTAGATTTAGACTAGAGATAAGGAAAAAAATTTTTAAAATGAGCGTGGTGAAAACACTGGAACAGTTTGCCCAGCGAGGAAATGGATGCCCCATCCCTGGAAACATTCAAGGCCAGGTTGGATGGGGCTCTGAGCAACCTGATCTAGTCGGGGATGTCCCTGCTCCTTGCAGGGGGGTTGGACTAGACGACCTTTAAAGGCCCCTTCCAATCCAAACCATTCTATGATTCTATGAGACACAGATATGTACCCGTTAGTCGGACAGAAAGGAGAGAGGACAAACTGAGTGACAGAAAGCAGAGAGATCAAATTTGAGGCCATAAATATGATTCTAGTGTGATCTATGGAATCTATTCTGCTGGCTTTCATGAAGTTATTTCTGTATCAGTACAGGATAAAGTGAAATCAGATTGAAGCTGAAAATTAATTTCACAAGTCTATTTCTGAGAAGTCACCATTTCCAAAGTTGTAATTCCATCTCTTCTTATCACCATGTATTTATCCCCCATATACTGTAACTTACTCTGTCTTTGAAAATTAATTCTTTAAAAGATTGGAAAAAAACCCCAATCTTTCTTTATAGATTGAAAAAATTGTGTTTAAATAAATGTAGGGTTTGCTGTATTTGATCAAACTATTAGTTTACAAGGTGTGATATCCTCCAATGACCATGCTACTCTTCCATGCTTCATGAGAAATGGGAAGCAAATTTTGCAGGAATGCCCCTATTATACAGTGTGCTGAGTGAGAATAGGAGAGGAAGGTGGAAGGTTCTGTAAATCTTCAGTGAAATCTAACTTCACTGATTATCCTTTTATGCTCTGAAGCACGAGGGGCAAATTTGTGCGCATTGCCATTTTAAGTTGCAAAATTATAAGCTTTACTAATACTCATAAAATTAACCAGTACTGAATTATTTATCTTCATGACCTCTCCCAGCAGTTATCACTATAGATTGATTATACGCTCAATAAAGTAGGAATTTGTTCTGTTTGTGTGGAATTTACTGACTTTATTATTACTGAATGTGCCGTTGTTCTTGCCACAATGAAAAAGGAAAAGAAGAGTCAGATCAGATTTCATTATTACTAAAAAACGTCATCATCTATGTCATATAGGTTCTCTTACCCTCTTTAGGGTAACAGGTAAGTTAATGGTCATATGGCACTGGTTGTCCTGTTGTTCTACTCCTTTCTGCTTTTCCTGGATTAGCTAGATTGTGCAAAAAAGAACCCATCCCCACACGTGTAGACACAGTATGCTTCCCTTCACTTTTCTTTTTTTCCTTCTACAATTCAATTGACCTGACATAAGGAATACTCAATTTCAGCGCAAATACAACACAGTGGAAATGTCAGAAGCAGGTTAACCTAAGCTCTGTTTCCATTGGAGCAAAGGGCTTCACAATGTTTTCCCAAAGCCACTAAAGACTCTCAATGTCTGTCACTTATCTTGCCAATCGCCAATGTTGGAAGCATGTATCTTTACGGAATACCACCATATTTTTGTCATTTTCTGTTACAAATGATAAAAACACTGAACATTATTGTTCAGAATAGTGATTTTCAGAATACTTCCCTGTCAACTTACTGGGCGAGGTCCAGTTTAAATTAATGATTACATGGAAATTGTATTGCAGGCCTGTAAAGCTAACTTCACTAACTTCTAAACTACAACAAAATTTTTGGGTCAAGTACAATTTATTTTGTAAGAACTGAACTGGTGGCATACATACCATTTTCATCCTGACCACTAGCTTCTGGTGTGCCTTGTCTCTGGTCTTCCTCAGGTGCTTCAGGGTAGATAACAGCTGTATCTTCTTGTTGAAGGAATTCTTCAACATTAGGGTCATGGTTTTGTTCATTTTCTGCATCAGAATCACATTCATCTTCTTTTACTAAGAGTGAAAAACAAGGTATGAAATATCAAATGAAGAGTTTAAAAATAACATAAATGAGATTCAGTAATTTATATTTCCAAATCAATCTCTATCCAAGGGTTTCAAAACTCTTTAGAACTACTGGTACAGGTCAAGCCCTTTAAGATGTAGGAGTATGTCAAGTTTCAAAACAGAGAACCAGTGGCATAATTGCTTTTAAAAAATCTGACTAAAACCACAGTTTGCCTCTTTAACTCAGTGCATTTTAATAATTTTAGATTTGTCTATTCCCCTCAACTTCCCTAAAAATCTTAAATGCAATATTAATCATGATTTAGCCCTTGCAGTTTGAAGGCCAGCTTACACTCTCAGTTACTATATTTGCAGAAGTCAATTTGTTGCCTTCAATACATGTTTTTTATTACTATTTAAGATGTGTTCGTTAGCTCAAGCCCAGAAGATACTTAAACTCTGAGAAACAAGTTGGTTGGCTGACACACAGCAAACCTGAACTTTGAGTAGCTTTCTCTCCAGCATTCGAAAAGGGTATCAAAAAGGTTTCAGATCTAGTTAATATCCTTCAACATTTTCCAGTTTAAAATTTAAGAAAATAATCAATGAACAACTGTATTTCAATGTTAACAAATAATAAATATTTTACTTAATCTCTTGTATAATAATTATTGGTTAGCAACTATTGCCGAAATATATTGCTGGTAGAGTTTACTTTTACCATGGTGGAACATTCTGCAAGAGCTCTGCCTGCGGCACACTATGTCATGACAGATCTCCTCCACTACTAATAATATGAGCTATATTTTTAATAGGAAGGAGAAGTTTTATGATTTATCTCTCAGTGTGAAGTCACATACTCAATTTACACTTTGACACAATCTTTTTATGACACGAGACAGTCTTTCTCATATATAGACTGTAATGTAATACATAATGAAATTCTCTGTACTTGTTTGGGAGACATGACTTTATAGCAACTAAAAAGAATGTGTGAATCTACAGTTTTAACATATGTATATTTAGGTTGTTAATTTTTTTAATAAGGTTTAAACCAATAGTATCTAACTATTTAGTCTTAAGGGCATTTAAAAATAACGTGTAAAAATCTTTTAAAAACCTAGATGGGCTATATGTTAATTTTTTTGTCAATCAGAGAAATAACAAAATAACAAAGCATCTAGTTTTGTTTCATTTTGAAACTGAAATACACAATTTATTTTACTTTCCATATAACCAGTACAAACAGAGGAATTGATAACAAGATACAGTATTACCTTGAGTTTATTTTGGTATATTCTTTAGTAGTTTAAAACACTATCTATTGACCTGTACTTGTATTCTGTACAACTCTGTGTAAGACCAGCACTGTTCTTCGTTTTGCTCTTAGGAGACGTGGTGCTGCGGTCAGCCCTCCCTTGAGAGGACTGCTCTGCATTACTGGTTACCTACACCTCTGGACCCAGGACATCTGAAAGGAGCCCAGACTATTCTTCCTCAGCTAAAACACTGTTTAGAATTTAAGATTTCTAGCGTGGAAGAACAAAGCACTTTACAAAGAGAGGCGGGAGAATTTAGATGATTTCAGAAGGATACTCACCTAGCCAAAATTCAATAGCACTTTATGAATAAGGGACTCAGATTAACAAAGAAATACCTGTACATCCAACTTCATCTGTTTGAGCTTCAGGCCCCAGGATTTCCTTTGTTTCTTTTCCAGCTGAAACAGTACATTACACAGAAAGAAGAATAAATATTTTTAAAAAACGCAAAAAGCCACACACACAACACCACAAAATCAACTTATTTCAGTTGTTTCTTGAGCAGGTTTTTCCATTTCTGTATTGTTTAGAAGTGCATTTAAAGACAATTTTCTTTCAAAAATATGGATTGCACATTATTTCAGCAGTGTGTAATCAGTTGAACCACAAAGATGTTCCACAGTTAAAGAAACAAAATTCTAAAAGGAAGCAATACTGAACACTATTATTTGAAGAGAGGTAAAGACAGGGACAGTGTGTTTCTCCAGCAAATACAGAGTCAGCTACTTAAATAACTCTATCGAGAAATGCAGCTATCTGATACACTGGAATATTATTTCTGGAAAACATACTATCATAAAACAAATACATTTACATTATTTTCTCCAATTAGCAGTTTTTGGCAATGATTGATAATTTGCTGGTAATGTCTGCAAACAGCTACCTAATGCATTCTCCTTCTTGCAAATTGTCTAGAAATCACTTCTAGGCTGTGATTGCTTAAACAAACAAGGAGTTTAAACACACGCTCCCCACTTCGGATCAACTTTGCACTACAAAAATGTTTCACGTATCAATTCCAATACTGAGCATGAGTTTGCAGGTACCAGATGTCTGTAGAACCAAGGCTGTGGAGCCTGCCTCTCTCCACAGCTCCACCAGCTCCTGCTGAGCTGCAGCATTCAAGGATGCAGTATGAAAGTTTTAACTCCCTAGAAGTTGTTGGTTCAAATCAATAAATGGCCCAAGTTGTTCCTAATTTGTGTTCGTTGGGTAGCCTGGATTGGGAAGTTCCTAGTGGAAAGGCCACTGTCATTTCTGTCAGTACCTGGCTTAAGGCAGGAGCGCACAGGAAAGCGATGTTGATGCTACGCTAATATAAGTGAAATTAAAGTGTTACTTCATAGTTTTACTGTGGAAACCCCAGATGCTTCAGAGCTATACAGCAAAAAAAGACTCTTACATAATACAGGAGGTGAGGCTACACAACTGGTATGATCTGCAATGGCAGCTGCTATACTTTTATTTACCTTACTTCACTCTACTTCAGTGCAGAGAAAAATCCTTTGGTTCGGCTAGTCAAAACCCCAGAGCATTCCAGATTTTAATTACAGGAGAAGCCAATTTCTCCTTTATATGGAAGATGATAAATTCTAGGAGAACTTTAAGTTCTGACAATACCAGCTTCCTCAAAGGAACAGATTGTTAACTCTGCCCACTTTGATTAAATTCCATAGACCCAGCATATCTGCAGATAGTCACAAATAAGAAATATGCTTCAAAGGAAACTGTACATCTTAAATCTCATTTTAATTTTCATTGTGATCTAAACACACCCCAAACAGTCCTTATTTTATTGGTCAATATTGGATCATGAACTAATTATATTTTTGGCTCATGGTACCACAGACTTTGTTCAGAATTTGAAAGATGGATGACTGCAAGCAATACTAATTTAAACCCAAAATTTAATTTCTTAAAAACAATCATGATGCAAACCCACTATTTTTCTTCAAAAAGAGTTTGTGATTTTTCTCCATTATGAAATAGGCTCTGTGGAAGAGGAGGAATATCAGTAAGTTATTACTCGTAGAAATTTAAATTATAGTGTCTCTAGCAAATTCCATTGGCTTCAGTACAAAAAAAGGCCATGCTTCCCAAGGGAATGTCAAGGAATTTATGGCACTATAGATTAATCTCAGTGAAGTTAAAAACCCTCTCAATTCTAATAATCATAACCTCTCTTTGGTACTGTTCCTTGCCAATATCTAAAAATGGGGTATAAGGCAGGGAGGACCCCTTTTCCACAGGAGGTGATCTTCCTTAATGCTGTAGGAATAATTAATAATTTGAAAAAAGGTTAAGTAGAGCTTCATCTTTATACCTATGTATGGTCCACACAGGAAGGCAACTTTACAATTCTGCCCTCAGAAGCCCAATTGCTTCAAATACAGCTGCTGGGAAGCAATGGAAAGGGATGCGATGATGGGGGAACAGGTCTTAAGACACTGTTCCACCACCAAGTAGAAGTCACAGCTCTGAATTCCAGAAGAAATTTGAGCTACCTCCTGCATGACCGCTTAAATAGAGGTCTCCATGAATAGCATCTAGGGCATGAATATCCATCTTGGCATTACATCTGGACATACCAGAGAATTGTAAAACATGTTCTTGGACTTCTGTATCTCATCACTGCTAATGAGCAGCTGCTTAGAGATACAGTGAGGCTTCCTAGGGTCAAGTGCTAATAATGATTTTCAGATCACAGGCAACAGCGTGTACTAGCAGCGAACATGCGTGACACAGTCACTGTGTCATAGGCAGACTGTAAAGATCTCTGCACGGGTAAGATAACTGATCAAATTTAAACCACTAGCAAAATGGAAATTCTGATTGTAGGCAGAAAGAAAAACTTCACTGAAATTTCCATCACAGTCTTATCTTCAGAGAAGGGAATGAATTCCAAAGCCCATCAAAAGAGTTTCTAATTTAAATTCTTTAGAGCTAATTTTCTGATAGCTAATTTTCTGATAGCACTATTTACAGCTTACAGTATTTGCCTGTTTTTTTGCTTCTGTGAGTAAAAACTTGATCAAAAAGATGCAACACTTTTTTAGCCTGCCTTCCTCCCAAAAGAAATTAATACAAAATAGCTCAGCAACCCATCATATTGAGACAACACAATCCATCTTACAACATACAGGCTTAACCTAAAATTTTATGAATTAAAGAAATTTTTGAGTTCCAGGAAGAGCTTAAACATAAAACATAACTTCATTAATTTTTAAATGTTATTTCAAAGTCTGGACAATTTTTTTTTAATTTTCAATTTTTCAAAGATATCTTAGTTCCAGGTTTGAGATCTCTAGATTTGCTAAATAATTATAATACATAATAATGCTCTTGAAGTGTATCAACACAGTAAGTCAGTAAGTTTAACCTTCAATTTTTTTTTAAACTATAGCATAGGTTTTACTTTAAACTCAAGGCAAAAAAAAAATCGCGTTACAGACTCATTGCACACATGAATGCTGGCACATTGCCGACAACTTGTGCAGGATATACGTGGTTCACTTTTTCAAACCCGTACGACTGTTTCAGTTAAACCTCTTGAGATACACACCTTATATTTAAAACACCTGTTCTGAAGGTCTTTTAGAAATTCAGTTAGAATGACTGGAAACGGAAGGAAACTAATCTGATAAAGAAATGTTACATGTGTTGTTGCTATTCTTGGGCATTCGTGAACATAGTAAGTATGTAAAAAACTCATTCTGTCAAGTTCAGCTAAACCCAGGAACTTCCAGTACTACTTTACTGATGAAACACAACTTACTAAAACTACTGTAGTGTATGTTTTCTAAAAATAATCACCAGTCCTGAAGATGCTATTAATGTTGCATGGACATCTATCCCAGTACCTTTCCCTGTATGAGAGAGATTATGGGTTCAATACCTCTCTCTTCAGATTTTGAATGTGCAAACAAGACTGATGATGATTTTCAGCTCACATTTTTCCTTCTAGGAAAGCTATAAAAAAGTAAATAGTACTTTACCATTGCAAATCAAAGCTCCATAAAACCTAATGTGGCCCTCATTGTTTTCATGTAGTTGTTACCAGAAATTTAGACAATTTATTTAAAAAACCCTCAGTATCAAATAAAACCCCTCCAGATTGCTACAAAAGAGGCTTCAGAATACATAATTTTTACAGAAGAAATTTTTGATAGTTTGAGGAACCCTGTATGGCAGTTGTTTAATCCTTTGTCTGTCTAAACACCACTGAAAGCCTGTCTTCGTCAGCAATGACCAAGGCAGAGAAAACATTGCCTACATTGTGATTCTACAATCACAGCAGAATTTGGTTTAAATACTTCATTTTAGCAAACAATTTTTAAAAGTTAAAAATCCTACATTTGAAATAAGGAGTCAAAAAAGGTGCCGCCACATGTCCAGAGCTGTGTGCGCCAGTCCTCTCGTTCACTCCCTGTTTCAGGTTTTATACACCTGTGCTTGAAGGGTTCAAGAAAGAGTCTACACAAAGCCCATTTTTATGTAATGGCAGTTCCTGATACAGCCTGCATTAGAGCAAAGACATTACAGGAGAACTAAACATTACCTACCTAATAATTTAGCTCCAAAATACTCATTTCCTTGCACAGCATACCTTGGCAATAGCAGCTATGTAAAAACAGGCTGAGCTGATGCTATTCTTTGAACTCTCAGCTGCTCTCTCTCAGCTGGACGGCAGTTAGGGACCATATGACTGCTTTCCGCTTGTTTAGATGTGAGGTCATGCAATTTGTCTTAAACCACCAGTTTTAACGAGGTGGATGCTAAAGAATTGAGGCTGGAGTTCAGACACAAACAAGAGATATGCTGGAAAATACTCTGTATCTTTCAGGGGATTAAGGCCAAATTCCACAATAAATTCCACTAATTTATGCATTTGTCCAAATTTGGCTCAAATGTAAGCATGCTGTGTCATATTATGAAACTCAGTATCTGATTCCACACTAAAAAAGGCCCATTTCCTGATTGCTTCAAATTTTCAGCTTCTAAAGCTGCTGCAGAATATGTCCAACATCTACCTCTTTCCAGTGTTTTCAAAATCCAGATTCATTATGAATAAGACAGCCAATTCTAAAACTAATAATCTAAAAATTATTTTTTCTGGCTACATTTTTTTTTTAAGGGAAAAGGCAGAAGCAGTTCACAGGGAGAAATTTACATCTGAATATTGTTTTGTTTCATGTTTTTGGCTTACTGCTTACTCCACAGGCTGAGCAAACCTGGAACCTCAACGGGAGCTATGGCAAAGACCTGCCGTGCAAAAAGACTTGGGAAAACTAAAAGCAAGTAACTACTCTCTGATCACTCTTTAGAATGCTATATCTGCAGATCTGAAGCTCCTATTTAACAATGCCAATGGAATGAATTGCACCTCTGAATCTACCTCAAATACTAAATGAAGAACTAAAACATATTACAATAAATACATTAGAAAACCTCTTCTTTTTGGTTGTGAATATGACATGTTATTTCAGTAACAAAGTGACTAAAAAAAGTTCTATTGAATCTCCATTTTAGAAATCTTTCTTTATATAGCATCATCAGTGAAAATGAGCATACCTTCATCTTCCCAACAGCTGTTTGTACTCCCTTCTCTTTCACTGTTTTCTGGTAATACTGCATGGTCTGTTGGCAAGTCATCTTCTGGCACACTAGCATCACAGTCTGCTGCATCAGTTACGCTTTCTTCTTCCACTATATGCAATTTATCTTCATCGTCTGAATCTGAGTTTGCTTCTACCACGTTATTATAATTGGTGACTATGGACAGACAAAAAACAAAATACCAATCAATATATTCTTAATTTACAGCATAGAAGTCCAAAGCTTTCAGTATGAGCCCAGATGCTGTATCTAGGGCATCTCTATGGAATCACATTATTATTTCTCCTTTCCACATGGGGTTTGTGAGCAACTGGGATGTAACGGCGGCACACAAGGAGACATTGACAGCTGCTGGGCTTCCACCGCTGCTAGGAACCACGATACCTCTAACTTCTGCACACCTTGCATAAGACTGCACAAGGAATGGCAGTGGACAACTCCAGAGTTGTCTTCTGAGCCACACTGAAGCATCAGGCTCCCAACTGGATCACTCCAATTTGGATCCCAGCATTACCGTATGTTTTCTTTCAGAATATTAGTGCCTGGTCAATAGTCTGTAGAATTTAATAGTGATAAACAACATTTTGTTATAGACAGATGTGTATAACGAGGATAGGCTGTACGTACACAGCAATCAGAGGGATACAGAAGGAACAAAACTGTAGATAAACAACCGGCACTGAGGACCAAGTGACCCCAGGCTGAGCATACTCCTGAGGGGCCAGCTCTGGTCCAGTCCCAAGGAGCAAGCCCATGCCTGCAGCTGGGAACGCTAGCTGTGCTCACCCAGTCCATCTTCTCGATGGCTCTCTCTGTAACTGATGCCACCTCCATGCTCTGGGTATGCGGAAGCAGCAATAAATGGGAATGATAAGGAGATTTTATTCAGAAGGGCTAAAGTGCTCCTGATCCAAGCTAAAATGCTCTTGTAGTTTCACCCAAAGACCACAGTAAAGACTCAGCAGGATGAATCTCAGAAAGGAAAAATCTCAGAGGTGACTTAGAAAGGAAATCTTGCATAATGTTTTCCCCAGCTACCACGAAAAGGTAATAACTCTACTTTTTCATCCTTGAGAATATACCACGAGAGTCTTGTGGACAAAGGATTTCATGATGATATAAGTGTTTCTGTCATACGGGAGCAGATTATTATTAAAATAGTCTTCATTTGTAAGCACAAAAGATCAGTTATGGCCATTTCAATTTAAACTGTAAGGATTATGTATTAAGAAAAAAAATTACTTTCACAATCTGTTGAAATGTCTTGTTACTCGCACTGAAGTTAAACTATTAAACATTTATATCTTTATGTGTACTACTACTCTGCTACCAAGTTTGAACTTCTTAATGAAATGCTTCAAAATACAGTTTAAGACAGAGAATAAATTTATCAGTGAATAAACTAACAAGACTTGTCTCAGCTGCAGTACTCCTTCAGCGGTTACCAGAATCATACCCGGGAGGCACACAATCACGCTACTTTACGATACCTGCATCCTATCGCTGTTTGCACATGAAAAGCCAGACTGACTCTTTCATGAGAAATCCTGTCTATTAAAATAAACAGCAAACTAGACTCCTGCCCTTCTGAAGGTAGCTTTTTTTTTTTGAAGTAGATATCCTAGTCATTTAAAAATGCATTTAAGCAGGAAAAGTGAACAACATTATGAACTGAGAGGCTACTATCCAAATTCCTTCCAATTCAGAAGAACATCGCATCTAGAACATGCGTAAGCATGACAAAAGAACCTTTTGAATTTAGAACAATCATTCCATGTTTCCATATTTTATACACATTGTGTTATTTGAAAAATGTAGTAACACCCCACTATTCATCGTATCGATCAACAAATTGAGGCGAATTGCCTAAATACTAGTATCTTGTGGAGGCAGAGAGTGCAGCACAGCTGTTTGACATCGACGAATTTGGGCTCTGTCCTTGAACACCGCTTGCTCAATAACAAAAAACAGCAACTAGAACAAGATAAGGAAATACCAAAGGCAAAAATAGTAAAGACAACTAAAAACTATAACCAATCCAAGTGAAGCATAAGGCGCATGAACAGTATATTGCTACCAATCAAATTAGAGAATTAAGTTTATGCACTTCACATGTAACTTAGATAGACTATAAAAGACCCATGCTGACTAACAATAAAGGTCTCTGGAACACCATCCATGGAGTCCGTGTTTTTACTGCCACAGTATCTGGTCCAGTTCAATTGATAAATTGCTATTCCACGTGTACTTTGCAAAATCAGTTACAGAATAAAACAGGTACTGTAAGGGATGCTGTAACGTGTGAAAGACAAGAATACATATATTCCTTCACCAAAGCAGAAGAGGTTTGGGAATTTATTTGCCTGAGAAATGGTAAATGCAACTTTATAAAAAGTGTAAAAACAGATATGAAAAGGAGAAAGTGGAAAAACTATTTTAATCTCTTGTCTTAATGGAGTTCTACTGTGTTGCTTAGATGTAGATTTTTAACATAAAACACCAACATATTTACCTTTGCCATACACAAAGGGGATCAATAAGAACAAGCAATCAAAATTTATAGGCCTAAGTTCAGATTTCAGTAATGTAGATAATGAGTACTTGATTTTTAAAAATAAATTTCCTGTTTAGTTTGGGAAATTAAGAAGAATACCTTATATTAGAGTAATTTTTATGGAAAATGAAAATATAATAAGAACATTTGAACTGAAGAGAGAACGTTTGAACTTCTGGAGAAAAACCTTCTCTTTTCCTCATAACATATTTTTTGATTTTAAATATAATCTATTCATTATGGCTCTATTTACCTTGAAACATTTTAATACGTTCTCACTACACTCATTCATGTGTTAACTCTGCAAAACTTTAAAAGTCCTCTTTCTCTACAAAAAGCAAGGAGCAAATGGTCTTTGGGATTTTGGCTCCTTCCACCAAAGATCAGTCGTCAACAAGGCAATACAATAAAATCAGCAAGAAACCTGGCTCTAACATTCTTGTTTTCCTCTTACGAAGGTCTTTGGGGGAAACAAACTGCCAAACTTGCATCTAAAAGCACTCGGCACATTTGGGATGGCCGGGGAACCCCCACACCAAATGCAGCAGGAAGTCAAGCACTTAAAATGATGGAAACGTCCATGTATCTACATGCAACTCTAACTAAATGATTACATGCTGTTTTCCCTCTACAGGATCCTTGCCTTGTCTAGAGCACTGATGGCAAATATGCAGGGAACGCTCAGTCTTATGGAACGAGCTGAGTATTCGTAGGATCCTGCCTCATTTGTTCAGACTGCAAAGTGATTGCTCATCCTTTTCATCTCTGTCAGCCAGCAGAGTTCCCAAGGCCTCACTTACAGGATGTTAACAAAAATGAGATTCCATATGATATGTTATGTAAGATATTATATATTTAAATACATTATAATAATATATTATATAATTATATGATTACAGATTATATATAATTTCCCTACATGGCATTCAGCAGGAATGCTTCAAAACATATAATTAACTGAACTGTTGTAGGGCGATGGTATCTCCATTTTACAGAGCAGAAGCTGGTTACTTAAAAACCAGAGGATTCTTTCGGCAATCCTGGCAGCACTACATCACTGTAAGGCATTTCAGGCCTTACTTTTCAGAGAACTTTGCATTTTTGTAGCATTTTATATATTCAAAGCACACTTGTGGTGATTCCAAATGCAGCTCTGCTCGGAGCCCAGGTACCTCCATCTGTGTGCCACAGCGACTCGAAACATAGAGCTCACCTCCAAAACAAATGACCTTCCAGAATCACATAAAAACTCCTTGAAAGACAGAGAATAAAATCCAATCTTTCAGTGGAGCTTTCAAATGCCTTAGAGAGCGCTTTTGATTCCTGCAGCCCTCTACTTAAATTACTATGCTTTCCAGCAATTAAGGCAAGGGTTCTGGAGACAACAGCTTCCTTTAATAAACACCCCTGATTCATTTTCCGGGCACCATTCCTCCTGTGAAAAAAATTATGTGATCACATAATTAAAGATCTTATCGTTATGCATACATGCAAGGGACAAATTAAAACAGTTTGAACAATCTTCATTCTGACATTTTCCAACTCTCTTTGAATGCTCAACTTTCAAAGTCAAGTGTTTGATTTCAAATAACGTATTAGTATTCTTTAATAGAAATGATGGTTAAAAAACAATCAAACCCTATAATTTACTGTATTTTTAGCTAATTAAAATTTAAATCCCATTACATGGTACCGTATTGATGCCTGCACAGCTGCAGAGCTTAGCTTTAGCAATGCAGATCTGTTCCAGGCTCCTAGGAGACTAAGCGATGGTAGTAGCAGGCTCTTATCTTCAGTTGCTTCAGACACATTTTGGCAATATGTATCACAGCTCTTTGAAGACAAGAAAGAAACCCTGGAGCTATGGCACCCAGCATCCAATTCCAGCGGTAATCGTCCTTCCCTTCTCCAGTTCAGTTCTAGAGCCAAATTTAGACCTTCCCTATCTGCACATCATTTTGAGTGTTTCCTCCTCTCGTCCTAGATGTTTCCTCAGAACAGTCACCACTAAAAGAATAGGACATCAAGCTTACTAGCTTCACTTGATGCTGGCACCACAGCAACTGCTGAAGTTGGGAGAAATACATTTAATTAAACTTTTTTGATAGAGATTGAAATAAACTCAATACAAAAGCAATATGTAGAGACAACTGCTTAAAACCTCGGACGGAAATTCAATTGAATATATATAAATAATGATTTAAGGGAGTTCTAATTTGGCTAAATATTCAATGGGGAAAATAAAATGCACATGTAAAACCCGGCTTTTCAATGATGTAACTACAAATATTTCAAACGTCAGTAATATTAACTTTCAGGTAATGTCATTTAAAAGTAGCAACTGCCTAAATAAAATAATTCAGCCTGGATCACAGAAAACTGGCACAAACAGCAATCGATGTCTGCACGATGAGACACCGCTCTCTGAAAAGCAAGGATGGACAGAGAGGTTACGTCACCCGCGGCCACCATCGCTCCAGGGACAGCCATCCGCAGCAGGGGAGAAGAAGCAGACCACAGAAGGTAATCTTATCATCATCTGTGAAAGCTAAGTCTGACTCAGATCATGAACCATGGCTGTAAGCCTCTGAAAACAGGTCACCAGACAAGCACACGATGTATAACAGATATACGAGCCTGTTCTGTCCACCTTATAGTATGCAACCTTAGCATAAAAATGTACGTTATTATATTAAATAGTTTCATTATTAACTTCAGCTTTACTTTCAGAGATGACTAAAATGAGGGCTCAATTTTCAACATATGTATTACTAATGATGCTGAAGACTAAATATTTATTCAATAATTTTTATATCATTACTATATCTTCGCAAATAAAGATTAACTACCATTAAAAACAATTGTTCAGTATTTTATATTTAGATTTTGGGGTATACTATTAATTTTATTACTCCTCCTACATAAGATGTTGTACTTCTGCCTCTTCACTGATAAACTGCCCAGTATCTTTAGTAAAAGTTAGACCTCCATGTTCTCTTCACATTTTTCCTCTCAGTTTAATACATACATTTGAAATTAATAAATAAGTTCCGTGCAATAACATATGCAGAACCATGTTACCATCTGCTGTAGAAACACAGGGAGGAGCTTTAGAAAAGGGAAGGCATATGTCGATGCTTCTCCTAAAATTCTCTGCCTGTTTCCAGTAGTTTTTGGCTCCTGGAATTCCTAAATGAGATATGTTGTCTTCATAGCAAACAGCCTCATTTCCTGTGGATTTGTCAGTTACTTTTTGAATTCAGAAAAATTTTAGCATCCACATTATTCTGAGGCAGGAGTTTCTTCTGTTGATTCTGATCCCGCTCTGCAGTAGGTTCAAGGGGCGTCCCGTAGATCCTTCACCCTTGTGTCCTCTAGGCTGTTCAGGATTTTATACGTCTCACTGCACAACTCTCCTCTCCAACGTGAGGAGTCCTTGTCCACTTGTTATTCACACAGAAGTTGTTCCATTGATCATTTTTTCTGCACCTCTCTGCACCTTCTCCTGTTCTGCTGCACCACTGCGTTTACATGGGAGAGAGAGAGGACAGGCTAGAACTGCCCCGAGTATTCGGGATGCGCGTAGATCGTGGATTAGAGCAGCAACAAAACAATGTGCTGTTTTCTTCTCTATCCCTTTTCTAACAATGCAAGTCACATTCTAGGACTTTTCTTGACCACTACAAGTAATTAAACTGACACTACTATAGGTTTAGTTTCAGTAATCGCAGAAGTGCTGTTCCTGAATGGTAAGTCTGCTCAAAATCCGTCACAGGATCCTGCTCATCATACATTGCTTTACTTTTATCTACGTAAAATTTTATCTGCCTTACTACTGCTTGGCTATTTGGAAACACCGTCATTATTTCCCAAACAAGTAGAAGCAAGCCTCGTGAAAATATTCCTTGCTTCCCAATCATGTCACGGCCTCCATCAGGCAGCAGGGTGACTTCCTGTAGAATGACAGCCAGCAGCACTATGGAGGGGAGCGGACGCAGCAGGACACATCACATTAGGCAGCTTGTTGAACTCAGTAAAAATACACTGCAGGGAGATCTCCTTGTGTGCAAAGTGTGAGAGAACTGTATTATCCTCTTAATTAAATCATTCCAGGAAAAAAAAAAAAAAAAAAGAAAAAAAAAGAAAAAAACCCTGCCAGAGATTAGTTTCTGAAATAATAAATTTTAAATTTAATTTAAAAACATACTTGTAATTTTAAGAAAAGTCCTTCTGCTTTTAAGAACAGTATATGTACTATAACTGCATAGAACTATATTTTATATATAACAAAAGGTTGACTCACTGTTTATTTAGACATACACACATGAGCATGCTCACACAGGAAAAGGGGAACTGGATTCAGTCCTTCCTTTGCCTGAAGGGGTCAAACTTACATCTCCCATGTGTGTTTATATAAATACATGAATAGTTGTAAAAATGTAAGTCTAAATATTTACATGTACAAGCACATTTCTGATAATTTTGTTTAACTAATAAAAATCTCTTTCAAAATGTTTTTACATCTCTTAACTGAATACTAAGGGCCAGTCAAATGCAGCCTGACACACATTTTGATTGAATACTCCGACACAATACATAAAATTCAAGAATCTTAATATGCACTACAGTATATAAATCATCTCAGTACACATGTACAGCATTATTTGGTCTTCTGATCAACTCACAGAAACTCTGAGTTTAAAATAAATGCTTTGCAAGCCGATTTCATACTGAAGTGTGCTCTAAATACCGAACCAAAAGTGAGACTGAACGTTTGGCGTGGCTTACACAACACATTAAAATCAATGGTGTAAAGACACATTTTCTGCTTGTCAATTTTAAATCATGGTTTTAAAATGAATCAGTATTTGACATTAAAAACAAACTGACCCTTAATATTGAATTTTTCTATTGATATGGCAAACTCTGGAACAAAGCCTGATGATCTAAGTCAGGACCAGTTGCCCAGCGTTAGGAAAACGGCTACAGCTCTGGCACCAGGCTCTGAGATGATGTAAGCGATACCTGGAGCAAATCTCGCAAATATTCCAGCCTCAGTGATTCCAATTTTGCTGCCTGCCTTTGTTCACCTGATCATTAGTTCAATCTAGAGTTAACTCAGCCCTGTACGCACGATGACACTGGAAGAGGACAGTTTGATAGCGCACTGTCTAGAAACCCAGAAGCAGAAGCAGCTCCAGGTTTCCCAGCAGGGCAGAACGGTGGAGTTTCCGCCACCAAGGTGAATAACGGCAGACAGCAGAGAGCGAGGCCACTGCTGCCACCTCCTCCCACTGCTTTGGTGGGAGCATCCGGGGAATCGCTGCTGCTTCTGCCTTAGCCAACTACCAGCTTTGCCTATGAGTAAGATGAGTTCTCGGCAGAAGAATATACATATTCCCTCCATCCCTCCCAAACTATTTAAACTACATACCTAAGACATTAGGTTTGACTTCTGTATAATTTCTGAGATGCTGAGTCCAACACTGAGTCAGAGGAGGGATCCAAAGCCCCACTGATTGTAAAGGATTTGTAAGAACCGCTGGTTCTGATGGCAAGGATGGAGAGCTTGTACCCACACTAGCAGGCAGGGTGGTGGAAAGAAACCGAAATACATGACGAAGCTGCTGACGCTGAGGACCTAATGTTCGCACTCTGTGTTTCAGTGCGGTCTCTGAATACAACTAGCTCTAGTCTGGTCTTCTGGAGTCAATTTTTGTTACTGGCTGCAATACACTTAAGAGCATTTAGTTAAAAAGAAAGGCATGGAAATGTATACCTACATCATATAAAATAATATAATTTTGAAATATTTCTCTTATTAGAGCTACTTCAGAAAAGTAACTTAAATGTAATTTTCAGCACACTGCTTTGAGACTCTTCATTACCCTGCAGCTCTTCTGTACTAAAACCAAAAGCTTTATACCTTTGCAAAATGAAGGCTTTCAGTCTTTCAGTGACACAGAGGGACTTGCAGTAGTAATTTCTGTATTGGATTTGCAAATGATGGTCCTTTTTCTAATGAAAAAGCTAACTACTGTCCAAATATTCTCTCTTTCTAGTCTCTGGATTGATGTAAATTCTACATCGAAATACGAAAATTCTCAGTGGCAGCATGATTTGAAAAATAGTATTATTACAAGGTGCTTATAGGTTTGAAAATATTAAAAATGGTTCCAAAAGAAAAAAAAACCATTCAGAAACAAGTTGAAGGTCTTTGAGCAAATTAACTGTACCCTTTGCCTCTTTTCACTATTCTACAAGCCAAGGTTGCAGAACTTTCTACAGAGAGCAAATTAACTCCGTCTGTGCAATTCCATGCCAACTGCTGCTGTCAGGGAGTTTTACAAAATCTTAAAGTAAGTTTAAGACTTTAAGGAAGTATTTACAAAAAGAGAGTAGTGAACAGGAAGAATCATATCCCCATACAGCTTTTTTTTTTTTTTTTTAATTTACTGGAAAAAAAAAAAAAAATCAATAATTTCACTGCACCTTTAAACATTCGGCAGGGGAGAAGCCATACCTTGGTTCAGTTTTCTCTCTCGCAGCTCCCCCAATTTATATGCTGTCCCTCAAGTAGCCTCATAAAATGCAGAAAAGCGTTCACTTGTTATAGTTGACAAAAACTCTGCTATGCAACATGGGAGTTTTTACAGGTATTTATATTCGTGAATGGATAAAGTAAATACCAAACAGAAGGTGGGGATAGCCACATAGTAGACAGGCAGGAACTTTTGACTACATCTCCTGCTCTCTGCCCATTTTTCTCTTTCTGAAGAACACACATAATTTTCCTGTAAAATTATATTGACATAAATATCAAATAGATAAAATCCTGATGTTTATGATTTTTTAAAAAATCTGAATTTTCACAGAATACTCTCTGGGTACCAATTCTGGGTAGGCGGCAATGATCTAGTCATTCTCTACTGCAAATTAAAGACATGACAAGTAGAAACCTTTCCCTCATGTCCTATTTCACCTCAGGTAAGTTTGCATTTCTGTCACCAGTATTAATTTTATAGTCTATCATCTTACTCAGAAGAATGGAAAAACCCATCTAACACATCCAACTGGCGTCCATAACAGCGGAGTACAGTCTGATGGTCACAATGGTTTACCACCCCTGAGACAACTGAGTGTGGTGATCATTAAAATTAAGCATGAGATGTATAAATATCTGAGAAGCCTCCATATCTTTTAGTACCTCCAATTACTGAACTACTGGAAACAGTAAAAAAAACTGAGAAATGGCTGAGAGGAAGAAGTATTTCCATGGTTTACATAATCTGCTTTACTCTTCAAAAATTATCTGTCCACTGGTGATGCACCATTCTGCTGTATGATCAAAATGCTCTATTTATACGCTAACCACATTGTTTCTACACAGTTCTTACTTCAAATGCTTGACTTTTTTTTCATTCTAAAACTTCTCACATTTAAAAAAAAATTAGCTAAAAGAAGTATTTTAAAGGCAAGATCATTAATTACTTTCTCAGACACAGATTTTTAAAAATAGATGATTTATTACTAGAGTAAAAATTAACCCTTGCACAGAGATAAATGTTCCGAGTTTAAGATGAGCCACAGAAAATCGTCTCATCATTAACCAGTACCAGGCACCAATAGGTACCGATGGGTACCAACTATTTGGGAGAACGCGGTCAGCAAGAGGAATTTACTTGATTGCAGCAGACTGGAGGTACTCATACAAATTATCAGTTGTAACCAAAAATCACTCCATGGTGCTAACTCAGCCACTCCTGTGGCACTCTTGCATGGGTATCAGCTACAGAGCATCAACTTGTGCCTGAATTGGCCTGCATCTTGTGCCATTAACTCAGGTATTATTAGACCAGGTAAATCCTTCAGGAACACACAGCTGACACATTTCTAGAAATGGTGATTTTACATAAAATCATTAGCTAGGTTTATATACTGCAAATATTTATTTCACAGATAATAAAAAAGACCAGTTTGGCTTATAAAATTTTGAGATCCTCTTAGATACAAGGCAGAAGAATGGCACTCCAAGTGCCACATTTTATATGCAACTACAGCCTATTAGAACAATTCTTTCTTGCTCCCAAAGTTTTACAACTATCATTAGGTGCCATTAGAAAAGTCTTCAGCATTAAGAAAATTATATACATGGTGGAGATATCACCATAATGAAACACGTGTCTTATGAAGCCTTGACATTTTTCTTTACTGATGCGTAACTTAACAGAACAATAAAGTATGCAACTTTGAACAGATGTTGCATAAACATAAAAAATAAATTATAAAAAAAAATTTAGTTAGAAAGTATAATTTTATATTCATTTCATATTTCACATTTTTTCTTAACCTCTAAGTAATTTCTTAAATACATCTCTTGAAAGAGTGCCAGTTTGTCAAATGCATAATGGTCAGCTATTTATTCTGACTACAGGTTTAAACACTGCAGTATTCAAGCAACTCCCCTGGCTGTCCCCTGCTTAGGGCACAGAAGGGAATTTATTATTTATTTATTTTATTTTATCTTTTAAGTTGACATGCTACATTTTGGCTTCACTCTGATTTCACATAATAACAGCACAGCATTCTTAATGTTGTTCTAGGTTTCAGTTTTCAGTTTTTGATTTAGGGTAATTAATTTGTTAATTTGTTACTGAGATTTTACGTTATCACAACAGATTGTTATAGCAAACATTCCTAGTTCACTCTTCCTGAAAATAAAGATTACAAAGAGATGTTAGAATACCAAAATGTAGATTAACATAGTTTTAGTATGTCATTTGGATGATTAAGTTTGCTTCTAGAATAACATGAGTTTATTACGCATATTTATATATGACATGCACGTGACTTTTTGCATTTATACTCATAGCTAATCACCCAAAACATTGGCAGTAGAAAATTACTGTCTGGGAGTCGCATGACAAGTTCCAAGTCTCTCCAATTTTTAATTATCTACTATATTTTTACAATACTCATTTTTATATTACAGATTTTTCACATTACTGATTTTTCAACTCTTCTAAAATGCTAAAGTACTGACCATTTATATAATTTATTTATGTGAAGTGGGAAATAAAGCACCACCTAAATTCTAAGTGTGGCTTGTTAATTTTGCAAGATAATGAACAGCTATCATTCCAAGAAACCTACTGCAGTGTAGGAGCATGAATAGAGAGACGGTAAAAAAATATGCAATGGATTTACAGTGTTTTACTGGATTTCAAGGGCAGACATTCCCTGGTGTTCTATTTAAACAGGTGGATACATAAGATTATGAAAGGTCTCATTTATCCTGTTTAAATGGAAGTACAAAGCTTAAGCAACAGTTTAATTTTCAAAAGATGCATTCCATAAGGATAATATACATTGCTAAAATGACAATGTGAAATTATACCTTAGTGAATTTTTACACATTTATATAAACCTTTGTATATTTATACAAATCAGAACTAAACCTAACAGATATTTCTGACATTAGATCAAGGAAATAAACATTTTTTGCCATACTAACCTCTTCACTTCAAAAGGCTGTGATGTAGTCCACAGCACACTTTAGCAAGATCTTATTTTCTTCTGAAGATCAAGTAATTTATGATAGATGCTTCCAAAGGCAAAGTTGTTAACTTCTTTAAAGCTGTAATCTGGATTTGTACTGTTCCATTCCTGCACACAAATTGTTCACATATAGCTATTGAATCTCCCTGTGAAGGCAATTATACACACATTTTTGGTCCAAGAACTGGACAAACCAGCTCTTCAACCCCCATGTTGAAGCATAACCCTCATCTAGCCATTACAGGATTTCACAGACATAGCACATGCTTCAAACAAAGTCACGTTCACCACGAAAGTGTGAGAAGAGAAGGCCATGCGCTTCCAGGATGGCACAGCTCTGCGGACTGACAGACGCTGCTCCCCATCAGAGAGAATGGAAGATTCAAACCAGGATTGAGAAGGTGCTGCACAAACGAAGAGGCTAATATACAAGACCCTCTTGTTGGAATACAGACTCACAAACCCACTCTAATATAAAGAAATATTAAGCTTAGGCACTAGCCTAAATTAAAAAAAAAATATCTCATTTACTTCTCAACATAAACTCTTTAGATGAACTACCAAGCTATGAGATGGACTAAAACTATTTCAGACTGTTTTCCTTAAAAAGTGAAATAACATCCTGGGAAACCAGCACTGCCAGCCTTGAAGAATGGTAGTCTATCTATCAAAATAGTCTTAATGAGTCAGGAACTTCAGAGCAGACATAACATGATGAGGTATTATTTCTGTCTGAATTTATGTAGCAGAAAATGCTATTATTAAGGAAAAAATATCTTACAGTCTTAAAGCTAATTGACTACTGAAAATATTGAGTATATATATGGTTCCTAGTAAAGTGTTTTTTTTAACTGCTTGTTTAATTCAATATGTAGATACTGAAAAAAGCATGCCAAAGGAGAGCATGCAGGTCTGCTTAAACACCGCTAACGCCCGAGCACCTGCGTACGCCTTCCCCTCTCCTAAGAGCTATATGCATCCACAGATAGCATAAAGCACATTTTCACGTGGACTTTGATGATCTGTCAATGAACATGAGCTTGAAATGTGCAAAGTTCAATTCTCTGAGCCTAAGCACTTTGAAGTGAATTGAAGACACGGGGAGCTGGGCCCGGAAGGCCACCGTCACCGGCTCCACAGTCCTGGCCGCCAGCGGCACGCACCAGGTACGGCTCCCACTCTTCCCTTCCCGAGCATTAAGTCACTTTCCGAATGGCAACGTTTGCTGTCAAGCCTTAGATTACACTGATTTCAGTTCACCCTCCTATTTCTGAATCCTACCAGCAACTGAAACGCCTACCAACTACTGAAAATGTGTATATTGATCAATGATTTAGAAAAAGCCTCACTCTCCCTCAAGAGAGGCCTGGAACTCACAAATAAACCCAGGAAGAAGGGGCTATAATTGACACAGGGCAAGGATTTCCAACCTTTTAATCCAATTTTACTAATTTAAATAATTTATCTTGTTTAAAGAAACACCTGCCAAGAAAGCATTTTTCAATCAGAAGCAGCTTCCCTCACCGAACAGAACTACAGTAACCGGGTTCTGTAACGTGAGGGAGAGCCAGGAAAAGCCGTTCTGCCCATCGGCCTCTGCCAGCCCCCCCACTGCTTTGCTCCAGTCAATCTCACTTTTTTTTTTTTCCTTTATAAACTCCAAAGTGAATTATTCTGTAAACTATTTCAGATTTTCCTGTCACAAAAAAAAAACCCTCAGGCAAAAATATCTCTATTTTTTTCATTAATTCGTTGCTGCCTTTTTTTTAATATAAAAGAGATACTGAAGATTATCTACAATTATTATTTGGAGGGGCAAATGAAGTGTTGGCACAACACAGTAGAAGTGAGAAATAAGAGCTTTTTGACATTCTTCAGTCAGTGCAACATTACCGTAATATGAGCTGAATGAATAGTAGCTAATAAGCTAATGCTAAAATCTGTCTTAAATACTGATAATTACTTCTTATATTATGCAGCTACATGGCACCATGAATTTCCAAGAAAGCATGCACTCATGTTTGTACAGCATCAACACATGGCACAGTAAAGCTTGTAAAAAGTGCCCAACAAATAAGTACTTTAAAAAAAGAGTTCAGCAAATGATAATTTAAATTACCAGTCCATAAAAGACAACCGTGAGATTTTAACTATGATATTGGAATTTACTGTACAGCAGATATGTTCCAGGACTTGTTAATGGTGATGACTAACCGTGTTCAATTTAGTCCAACACCTTCAAATTCTCACTGTCTACACAAGGATGAAGTTAAACATTTTGAGACTTTAATTTAAAGTAGCTTATCTGTTCCATTTGACATTGAAATTCATATCTAAGGTGAATGAACAGTGAAGAAGAAGAATCTAACAGAATCAACTATGGGATAGCTGCTTAAATAAAGAGATCAAAGAGGCAACTCCATATTTATTCATGTAAATAATCTGACATGTATTACAGGCATTCTTAAAATTAATTTTGCCAGCCTTTTGTAAATGAATGGAAAAGACAGCAAGAAAGTAACAAAGACATGCCTGATTTCAGATGAGCAGTGAGGAGGACGAGGACAGTAAGAAACATCTGTCAGTCACTTCAAGACAGAGGCTTTCTCCCTGTAAAGACTACTACAAAACCAGCTGAGCACTTACAAACCACGACGGGAGTGGAGACTTCCCTTGTCTGGTCTCTTATGAAGAGAAAAAACTCCTAAAAAGGGAGAAAATCTTCCAAATGCCTTGGGAGTTGTTTTTTACTGCTTCACAGACAGTCTCTTAGAAATTTCCCAAGAGCTATCTGGTTAAAATTACAAGCCAGAGATACTGAAGATAGCAGAGGCATAGTGTTACCTGTAGCTATTTTAGTGTATGTAATCCTTTAATTTTATATACAGTATTTCTATAGCAGATTTTAGTTTTTAAGAATCTTATTTCCTCTATCAGGTCCAACTGCAACTCACTGACATGCTACAAAACGTAATAACAACAATAACAATGATGCTAATAAACATAAAACATTTTAACTTAGTTACTCCATTTGTGAATCTTAAAAATGGATAGCTGGCTGTTAACATCTCAGATATTAAACATCTCTAGGCTTACAACTCTGTTTCCTAAGGGAAAAAGAACAAGAAAACATGGAATTTGAAGAAGAATGAAGCATTAAAGTGTGATCAGACCTGACTTTTGAAACTTTTGAAGTGAGAAATACCTTTTACAATCTCTGATATTTTTTCCAAGAAGATAAGCACACATCTTTTTAAGGTCTATCAAATTTTCCATTTCTCCTAAAAATAGTTGAGACATCTTTATGGTTACGAGGCAACTAAAATGATCATGATCTCCTAAAACGACCAGGAAAGTGGCTAAGTCAACCCCTGATTACTTCTGGAGGGGAGCTGAGGTTTTTTTTATGTCCATGATGGAAACGTAGGGAAACGTAGGTGAGCGTATTAAGGATTATGACACAAGCACAATCAGCGAGTAGAAGGCTACAGAGAAGTCAGTGAATCGGAAATCAATATGCCCATGAGAGACAAATGGCCGAAATGAAGGTGGAAGGATGAGATCAGCAATGTTTAAAGGGAAAAAAAACCCCCACAACTCTCCAAGGTAGCCTGACAGAAATAGCACTTCTGGGAACGGCAGGAGCACAGGGAAAAAGATCCGTTTCCACTGCGCTGAGGATTGCATGGAAAGACTGCGAGTCTAACACGCGTCCTAACTTTCCTTCCCAGCAGAGAGTACAACACTCAAAGGAGTCACAGCCGGCATGAAGCGCTGCCTGGTAAAAATTCTAATGAAATATTTGAAAATACTATGGTATGTACCAGTAATAGCTAAATACATCCATACTGCTCTTGGGACCCAAAGTCAGATCAAAACCTTTTCTCAACTCCCGGACTGACAAGAAAGATAAATACTAAGACGAATCTTTGTGATTCAAGACACTGTGTAGAAGCTTGAGACATCTGTTGTGGACTGGTAAAAACTGAGACACACACCTATGAAATCTCTTCCCATATATTTTTTTTTTTTTAAGTGTAACATGAGAAATGTAAGGTGGTGATGTGTGAAATAAATATTCCTCCTTGGAAATATAAGTCAGTAAATTTACCCCTGCCTTCAGAACACCCATCTTTTTGCAAGCTCGTATAAAAGACATCTCAACTCTTTTTGGAGGTTGAGGAAACTAGAGTGATAAAGAGAAAAAAATTAAAACAGACTCACAAGGCTTCACATTACAGCTGAAATACTACATGATGTAAACAACTCTTCAGTGTAAAAGTGAAAATCAACTTTGTTTTACCAGCTAAATTTAGATCAATTAGTAATCACTGTACTCTTAAATAGGAAGCAACTAGTTTTGGCCACTGCAGGTAATCACTGTGCTCCGGAAAGCAGCAGCTGTAAAAGGTACTGTAACAATACATCATCTGGCTCACTTATGAGGTCTGTTGATTAACAAACTCAAGGCCACAGAAATATTCAGTAAGGAAAGAAAAAAAAAAAAGAAAGAAAGAAAAGAAAAGAAAGAGGGAGTAGAGTGGGTAATTAAACTTTTCCAACCTCAACGTTACTACACAGTGCAGAGAAACACATATGAACATGCCCCACGCTGGCTGTAGTCCAGGTTCCTTCTCTGACATTACAATGTCGTTTCACCACTCATATCAACTTAAAGCCATTAGAAACTGTAAAAGGAACCAAGCTTCCTTATCATTAAAGTGATTTAAACTCTCTGTGACTAGGAGTTTTGAACAATAACAGGTGACTTTAGAGATGCAAAATGTTCTGGCTGGCCACAGTGATGAAGAATTTAAGATAACTCCACTCAATAGTTTGTCAAATTGTAATGTGCCTGCTGACCATCATTAAATAACATACTGAAAAGACAGGAGTACTGCAGTCCCAATTAACACACAAGTAAGGTTAAATAAACAAGAGGAGGTCAGAAAAGTTAGGAACCTTGAAAAAAAATTAAAAAATCAGGCAAGAGAGTATATATTATAAGCCTATCCTATGATGTTCTGCTCAACAAGTTCAGGTAATATTTTTTATAGATGAAAAAGTACAATCTTAGGGCATTTTAATGATAATAAGCCATAAACAAACAATAGAAATGCAATATAAAGCATTTTAAGTACTTAGAAAAACTTACATTGATCCAGAATTTTATTATTCCATTTTTTTTAAATGAATTTGTCTGTTTTGCAAAGCTACATACTCTTTTCTTCAAGCCACATGATATTCAGAGTTCTTTCTCCAGAAGAATTCCCAGGCATTTTGACTCACTGTCTACAATGGAAACACTCAACGCTACAAACCAGCCAACTCCCGAGCGGAAAGTCACGTTCATTTTGGGCCACCTAAACTGAGCAGCGTCCTGAGGAAGCCAAGCGAAGAGCTTTGTTATCGACTAGAACAGCTGAATGATGTATTGTCATAATTCAAACACACCTAGGAAACAGCATCCCTGCTCGGTAAAAAGCACAATCTAGTTCTTAAGAACAGAAGTAACGCAGATTAATTTTAGAATATATATTTATTTAAACAATATCTAGATCTTATAGTAGTCCCATTAACTCAGTGCACTCGGAATACTAATTCTCACTCTTTACCCTTATGGGGTAAAACCTGCAAAATTATGAGCTAACACTTATGGACATATATCCCGTATGACAACACTTTGTTAGCAGTCACTTATTCTGTTAAGAATTTTTAAACGATCTAGCAAAATTATAAATTCTGTAATTCTACTGTGACTTGTACCATTAAGCATGACAGCGCAATAATATCAGTAACATATTAGTATTAAGCCCATATAAAAATATGAAATGATTAATTTCTGCACCACTTATTAAACACTTTGAATAAACAGTTCTGATGTGCACAGCAAGATTTAAAGTACGTTCAGGTCACTGATAAAAGAAAACACTGTAGAGTGAAGAAAAATGACTACCAGTTTTTGGTTGCAAGAATCTCAAGATGCATGAAAGCGCTTGTAAAGTTCTGACACACCCTCTCCAAATTAATTTAAAATGTCTTATGTTTTACACCGTCACCATGGGGTGTACAGACCTACAAGGAACTGCTTACTCCCATAAGCCAAGACACAAGAGCGAACAAGGGCTTTAATTTGGTTCCCTTTAAAATGGGTCTACTAGGACAAACGAGACAGTAGGAACAGCAGAGCATAAGCCATGAAGTTATTTGTGCTTATCGGCTGTATGGACAAACACTGAGTACTATCTGATTATCAATCTTATCTACAAGCTCACTGGTATCTATGGATGTTGTTACAAAAAACTGAATTACTTCAACGTGATTGGCAATTAAATAAGTCACAGTCCTTTTTTCCCTTGATTCTTACTTTTGAATAGCAATGAAAAAAGTACCTGATCGCCTTCCTGGAGTTATTCAGAATCCTAATCCAAGATCAAAAACATCAGAGACCAGTCTTACTCTCATCAGAAAGACAGATGTCTCACTGCTTGATCAAATTTGTTTGGATCTACCAATTCTATTTGGGAAGAACATCTGATTTTTCCAAGTAAAAATGGATCTGTTCACTCTTATTTTAATAATACACTATAGACTGATCATTAGACATAGGGCAAGCAATTAATCTTATGCAGTTAAAGAAATAAAAATAATATTTTTTTTTTTAGTAATAAAAATGTCAGCCACATATACCTGTTCTATGCACTTGTCAAAATGCAGCTTCCCCTCAGAAAAATGAGGTACAACTGAGCAGCATAAGCGTTCTAACAGTGGTTTAGCAAACAAGGAGCTGTCAACTTCCAATAAGCTATTATTCACACCTCTTTAATCACTGCCACGGAGTCGATTATAAATAGCCTCATACATTTTTAAATAAGGTCATTCTGAAATGAAACAACAAAGAGGGTAGTAAATATTCCAGTACATAAGCAATTTAAATGCTACAGCATAACAGAACTGCGAATTCTCAAATATTCAGTTTAAAGAAAGCCAACAAAACCGTTTATTAACTGGTGCAGTGTCAGATGTGTAATCTCAGTGAGATCAATAAACCAGCCCAATTATCTGATAGCTTGCAAACAGAATTGAAATAAATGAACCTATTAAGACTTACTCATAAAAATCCAGCTCCAACAGCATTATTTACAAATATACAGTAATACAAATTAATACAATACCTGCATTGCACAAGTAAACGCACTGTGCAAAGATTTTACACGAATATGAAACAGCTCCTCTGCGCCTTCCCATAAGGAGAAGACAAATAAACACTTATGTAGAATCTTGATTCATCTGAGACTGTTTTCTGCTTTTCTTCAGATTTTAAATAATTAGAAATGAATACACAAAGAAAAACCAGACAAGAACTGCACAAGTAGGAATGAATTCTTACTTTTTCCCTCTTCCATGGTTTTTCTCATGTTCAAGATTACTTGATTAAAGGATATGACATAATAATGATAATAGAAAATCTTTACAAATTAGCTTAGGGAAAAAAATAGAAATGTTTATAATTATGCAGAATTTTTCTCAGAAATATTATAATAATTGAAGATGCTGACAGCAATTTAAAGAAGTTAATTTAGCATGACCAGAAAAGAAAAAATTAGAAGAAAAAAATAACAAATGATTCCCATCTTCCTGACCCCCTACTGAGTTGTTACTGTGACAAGTACTGGAAAGCTCCTTCCTATTAGAGGTTTTGCTTTTCTAACTTGACACTCATCTTTGTAGACAGACACTTACCTGCAGCTTTTCAAAATAAAAAGAAAGACAAAAGAAACATTGTGCTGTATCTGCCCAAACAGCAACAGTCCTTATTGCTCCACTGAAGACAGAGCACTCCAGAAAACGGGTTCCATGATTAGGGGAACTCAATACGACCCCTCCCCCCACTATCTGAAGTATTAACAATTTAAATCTCATTTATTTCTTAGATTAAGCTCAAAGGCATTTTGAGCATGAGGTGAAGTTTACTTAGTCCACAGGCTGCTGCACATCTGATTCTAAAGAAACTAATACTTCCCACAAGCAGCAAACACACCTAAATCTTCCTGGCTAGAAACATACCTTAGTATTACACGAGACAGCGTCCTCTTTAAGTATTCGTGCGCTTGGACAGACGCAGGAGGCAGGAGTTCCTCCCACCCGCACTCCCGGTTGGCCATGCCCAGAAGCTGCATCCCCACGGCACTGTGCCTGCCCTAAGAGCCCTGCGGTGTCTTCTCGCCTTTTCACCTCCTCACCATAGAGCAAGAGTGACCTCCCAGGTAAAGGGCATTCAGATCAGTTAAGAACTTCATAATTATCAAAACCTATACCCATAAACACCCTAGAAATCAGTGTAAAGGATATCAGTCTTTTCCCACAGTACAGCAGTACTGCTACTCTACGCAGCCATACCTTCTCACTGGATTCCCGTGTCCTAAATAAAGCCTATTACAGCAGCCTACGCAGTGAAGGGATAAAATTGCAGCTGACCACAGCAAGATCCACATAAAAGCAAGGCATGACTTCAAGGAGCAAACTTGTCTATTTCAATTCCCAGATAATACAGAAGTAGAAAAGGTCCAGATGCCAACAGGCATCTTAGAACACGTTCATTTCTGCATTAGGCATGTTACTCTTTCCTCTAGCTCAATGTCATCTCCCTCACAACAGCCCCTACTGAATCTCAAAAAAGGAAAGACAACAGGAAGAAGTTGGGAAATAGTCTGCACGAAGAAATGCTCCTTCTCAACCTTAATACCACCAAAGTCCGGTTCAAGCCCCAAAGCTTGAAAACTTTGTTTTCTTAGATGTAGGCCCTCCATCTACCTTAAGCTTCATAATTTGTTTCTAATAGCTAGTACAGTAATCCAGATGGCTGTAAGTTTTATTAGTTGTCCTTTTCTTTAACCTATGTCAGGGAAACGGATGAATGTCTGAATAGAAACTCATTTTACAAGCTTTAAGTGCATCATCTTCTGTTGTGCTATATTCACTGATAAACTACCCCGATTTTTCCATACATTCTGTAGAAGACAGTTTTTTATATACTCACATCCTTTTGATACTTTTGATAAAGACACAGCCTCTTATATGCTGTTTACAATATGTACAGAGTCAACTGTATGTGATTTCTTACTTGTAGAAGCATTTTGGGAAGGGGGGGGTTTCAAGCTCTTCTTAATATTGAGAGGACATCTTCACTGAACTATCTGCAACAAAACAGAAACCTTTCTTCTCATTCGATATAGAATGAGGTTTATGAGCTGGTAATTGTGAGAAGTCTAGCATACAGCAGTTTCAGTAGTTGCTGCGAGTCTCACGATAGTTTGCTTTCAGCTGCTTCACAACCTTGGAGAAGTCATGGAGGAATATTAAGTTCTGACAAATAAAAGAAAGAATTGCAACACATTTCCTGCCACCATGAGAAGAGCATAGTCCGGATTCACAAAGCACAACGAACTGGAGAGGTGACAAGGCTGAGCTGTGAAGATGTCTCAGGACAAAGCTACTCAGCACTACTGTCAGAGATCAAGAAGGTTGCAGTCCCACAGCAAGACTCCGTAAGAAAGGATCATGCAAATGAAACCAGTCAAACCCCATGACCTTCGGGTACCAATAATGATGTTACATATTCCCAATACCGAAAAAAAGCAAGTGCACCCCAAAGTACAAAAAGGCCTAGAGCAAGATGAGCCCCAAAACCAATGAGAAGCAGTAAAGACATAAAACATAATAAAACTGTACCTGTTATTTGTATTCATTAATATCAGAGGTGACCTCTATGAAGAGTAAAAAAGAAAAATATGTTTTGAGTTCTATAAAATATATATAAAGAATACACATACACATATATATTTACACATACATATACACATATAAATAACTACAATTATTTATGAAGTGCCTAATGTCCTTGAAAAACATTGCAACCTATTTGACAGTGAGCCAGTCTACAGGGGGAACA
>WHYT01016521.1:0-16628 GCA_009806455.1 Tetrax tetrax | reverse complement strand
CCCCCCCCCCCCCCCCCCGGCCCCCGCTGTGTTTGTACTGTAACCATCCAAGCCGAGAAGAGAAGCAGGAGTGGAAAAGGGAACAATGAAGCAGAAAAGATACAACTCAGCTAAGAACCAAAAGAGTTAAAAAGAAAGCCAACTCTGATATGATAGAAGAATATTACTCAATATGTTAGGAACACGACACAATAAGAGGGGAAGAACATGATACACATGCACAGGTGAAAACAGTACAATGGTTACACTTATATGAACTGTAAATGAGAATGAAAACCAATGCTTACACAGTAAAAACTTTAAAAGCTAGAGGTGGGCAGCCCACATTGGATGAAGTCTCATCAAACTCAATTCAAGTTTAGAGATAACATTCCAAAGATGATCATGGGGCACCCACAAACAGGAATCCGCACATGAACACGAGTTCACTGCAACAGGAAAACTGCCCAAAGCGCAGCACTCCCTTTATCATATTATAATAAAACTATTTTTTATTACATAAATCCATGCTACTAAATTACCCTAACCTATTCAAGATAAACTTAAAAGCCACACAAGCTGGTCTGCTGACCTGCTTCATTTCTCACTTCTGACTCTCCTTATTTCAAACACTTCCCAGTCATTTCACCTCCTGATAGCACAGTTCAAGCCAAGCTGTTATTGTTATCAATAACACATACTTATGCCATGGTAAATATCTATCCACATTACTGTAACTCATTTGGTACAGTTTAATAGATACACTAATGCACATTACATGGAATTAAATAGTTTAAGGACAGGTATATGTCTCCCAGTCACAATGCGATGCCTAGATTGAGATACAGTGTGTTATCAATTACACCTTAACATACTCACGATCCATTAGATGCAGCATCAGAGGAATCGGGAGTAAACGACATCTAAAATTATCTTTTGTCATTTTATTTTCCTCTTCAGTGGCTATGCAAACAAAGAATTTCACACTTTTTAATAGAATGTATTTGTTACTTCCAGTGGATGCTTAGTATCTTCTGACAGTCATCCACCTCAGAGAGGTAGGATGCCCTGTGGAAGTGTTTATTCCTCTCCAAGACTAAGTGGAATGAATTCAGCAGGACTAGCCCAGATTTAAGCATCTAAAACACTGACAACTAATTAGCCCAGGTGACTCTTGCCCAGTATGACAAGGTACCTACGGAAGAACACACATGGGAGAAGATACACGGCAATCACCTGAAAGAAAACGGGCACTTTTACGGGTAAGGTGCACTTGAACTTCCACCCAGGAGTCAGCAGGTAAACAATGTGTATCAGCAAACTGAGATAATTTCCCTTGCAGAAAATCCATTCGGCTTTCAGTCTTACCCCAGGTAACATTTTAATTTAAATATATTTGGGAAGAGATGTCTGAACTTCCCCAATTGTGCAGAACTTGTGAGTCCCACCTGAGAAAGTACGAGATGGGACAGCATCACAGTAATTCTGGCCAAGTTTAACTCATTAGCAGCCACTGTCAAAGGCTGACAGCATTACCATCGCTGAACTAGCCTCGTGGAAAACAAAGGCATCTGTGCACTGCACAGAAAGGCCTACGTTTGTATACAGACTCTTCTGCAAGCAGAAGTGAGCTCCATCTGCCCATGTTCCAAATTGGCCTGACGGTAGCCAACATCAAACCAAACCCTGATAGGTGTCGCAGCATTGTGCCAAGCCCAGGCAAACCCAGCCTGCTATTTAGCCTGGCTTATTAGAGCGGGCGTGCTGCCAGAGAGATATAGATCATCTATTTCAAACTAATTCAGAGCAGTAGCACAGGCAAACTGAAATCCAAAAAAAAAAAAAATATGTAAATAAGAACAAGCTTAAGGAGAAAAGAGAAAAAGGCAGCAAGATCAGCTGGGAGCTCCTAAAGCTTGCAAACAGCAGCCACTCTTCTGCTGCAGGTGCTGTGCCCTGGGCAGAGAGCTCTCTTGGTAAGCCAAGCTTTGCCACTCTAAACCCTCTTCAGACAAACGCACAGCCTGAAAGAGATGAAACCAGCATCAAGGGAGCGTTCAGTCTTATTGCTCTCAAAAAATGATTGTCACTGTAGGAGGAAGCTTAATTTTGTCCAGTGTTTCTACCTCCATCATCCCTCATGAGTACATTAAAGCTTGGGTCCCTAACTCAGTCACAAACTGATAGGAAAAAAAAAACAGTGGGAGAAGCAACAAAAGATCTAAAACATTTAAAATGGAAAGAAGGTTTGAGCATCCTAACATGAGTGTAATACAGGACACCGTTTCTCTCATGTTTCTTTGCTGCTGTTGTAGAACTAGGAATTAATATTTTAAAATATTTTTTTTTATTTAGAAATTATAACACGGATCATAACATAACAGAATAATAATTGAGCCATTTTCCTCAATTTGATGCGACCACACAGATAAGAATTTTACAATCCTATTATATCTACTTAAACTGTTAAAATCTTCAAAAACATAGGCCTTGTTTTTAATTTCTAGCTCAAGTAAAAACAGCAAACAGCGTTAGGAAGTTTTACTTTAGGTGAGCTGTTGGTCCAGGTATAACCTCTGAGATCTGTTACACAGACTTGCATGGACCTGTGACCATAACTTAGTTTTTCCCACACACATGAAAAGTTTTCTTCACCATCGGTCGTTGCTGCACAAGTGCTTTCTTACTGCATTTTGCCCTGGTGATTCCAGGAGTATTTGCATATAAGTGACAGCTGCCGATGCAGTTTTTCTGCAGTTCTGAACTTTGCTCTTCTACCCCGAGCACAGGCTAATCTGGGCTGCTCAGAAGCCATCCCGCACGACCGGCGGCGCTGTGGACACGTCAGCCCACGTTCAGCTGTCCTGTCACACGGAGTACATCTTCGCTCAGCTTACCAGCAGGGAATTTCCCAGAGAATTTGTAGTTTACCCTGCTGAGCAAAGAAATTAGAACGATGAAAAAAGGATCAGTGACAGAATGGCTTAATGTGGTCCTTGCCAATAATCTGAAAAGATGAGCCAGTTGTCAGAAAGCATCTACGGGAAGGTACATTTTGCTTTCTGAAGTCATTCTGAATTAGCTACACACTAGTGCAGCTGGTAGGTCTGCTGAGGAGGGATATGACAGGACAGCTTTTTCCTACTCTAGATCTTAAAAGTTACGTATACCCAGGTCCATGTTTCAATCATCCTCGATGCCTAAGATGCAAATACATCAAAGAGTGATTTCTATAGCCATTTTAATTTTTTAAACTCATTATTACCTCACACACCAAAGACAGACTACAAAAAGCTTCTTATTAGTAGGAAAATATCAGTGAATTAATACAAAACTCTTGAATTTAATGTACAGCCTCCTGGAGAAAAACTGAACACCCTCAGCAAGTGTTTTAGCTCCATACAACCTGACTGCATGAGAAACATAAAACATTCCACTGTCACGAATAAAAAAAGGAAAGCACTACACTATTAAGAGTAGATCCTTTAGATGAAGGTTCAACTCTACACCTATGCCAGAGATTCGACTAATCTATTTTAAAATATTTCTGTTCATTAAACCTAAAAAAAAAATTATTTCAAACACTAAACACGATCACAACTTTTAAATAACCAACTACGTTTGAAATTACTTCTTATGAATAGAATTTCACAGGTTTCTTCTGTGTTAGGCTTGCAAGGCATAACGATAAGCTGCATTTATTTTCAGAACATAGAAAAGTATGTTTCAGAGAAAGACAACTTTTCCCATTTTTGGCTTTTTTGGAGGCAATTATTCTAACGTGTGTTAGACTGACAAAGGAAAGCATACATCTCCAGGATAACCGGTAAGGAGTCTCTAGCCTCACTGCCCAGCTGCTAGGGGAGAACCTCACACAGCACGCGGGAGGAGAGGGAAGGGGAGAGGTGCCCACACAGAACACGAAGTTCCCCAGAGCTCCCTCAGCTCCGTGAGAGGCCAGAGCCTGGGGTTCCGGCTTCCTGGAGCTCCTGGCCTTCTGCTGAGCACATATGAATGAGGACTCGGGGTGGGACGGAGGCAGTTGTCTCCATTAAATGAAGAGCTCGAGAAATCCCAAGACAGGTGGAGATGGCACCGTCAGACAGGCTTGGGGGGGGTGGAGGAGGGGTGTAGAAGTATGGAAGCCAGGTCCGCAGATGCATATTTATGTTTAATATATTAACTAGCTGATTGGGGTTTGTTTTGTAAGCATTTGGTAGCCTTGTACACTTAGACTAAAATTCGTTCCTTAGATTCTCCTTTTCCTTGCTCTGCTGGGAGTTTTTCAGGAAGCACTTACATGACAATTCCTCCTCCCTCAAGTTAGTTAACCAAAATGTGTGTAGACAAAAACCTCATTTAAAATGTTCTCTAAAAGCAAATTTGAAGTAGTCACACTTAAGCACTGACAAATAGACAGGTTTTTAAGGTGAGAAAAAAAATCCACATAACACAAAGTCAACTTTAAACTTGAAACTAAGAGTTGATCTTAGAGATTAGAAAAGAGGAAGTGGAAATGTAAAGGGAAAGTTATTTTTGCATGGTACCATGTGAAATTAAACATTTATTTAAAGAAATGTCTATACAGTAACTTCAGCTCTTAAAAACCCAAATTATTTTCTAACTTCAGAAAGTTTCTAAAAACAGATTAATGATAAGAAATGCCACCAAAGAAATTCTTCCTCCAGAATCAAAGTGATAGGCAGTTAACAGCTCAGCAGCCATAAATGTGCCACCTGCAAACTGTGCCAATTATTTCCAGTAAAGCAATACCCTCTATACCCCAATCACTGCCTCTTTCTTATTTCATCTAACTTTGAATGGTATCTCAAGAACACGCTGTAGTACAAATCAGCACCAACTCCATGATTCAGAGCACCTCTGCAGGAATGGCCGCACGTTGTACGCTGCACACCCTCTCCTTGTTGTGCAGTCCACCTACTGAACACACAACGTGTCTGCATGCATGCGCCCGTAAATTTAGAAAAAAAAAAAAATAACAGCACTTAAATTTTGAAATCACAGGTAAGAGACCACAAGAAATATTTAAATTTTCAATAGCACAGAGAACAAAACTCTCCACAATATTGCTTTTCAGGTGTGATAGCAATTTCAAAGCAAAGAGGAAACAATGACTGTCACTTCAACAGATAAAGACACAGGCTTTACAGCCCTTGCTAGGAGCGACTGGGCCTTCAGTAACATGGAAGTAATTTCAACACTGAAAAAAAAAGTTTTCTGTGATGAGTAAAGGAGAAACAGAAATGGTAAAGTACTAGCATGTGCATGACTAAAATAAGAAAATCGAACATTTTGTCAAGGATGTCTTTATGCTTCAAGCAGAACAGAAAAGTGACCAGGTACTTTTACTTGTGCATATCTTTAAAAATGCAGTATTTATATGCAAGTCTTCTAATGTTCACCATTTTTTGTTAGATTAGAAAGCACACCCATGAGCTTTAAAGAAATTAATGTTACAGAAATCTTACACCTTCTGTTCTCATATTAAATCATAAGAGACATTTTTAACATGTATAGACTAATTTCAGTTTTCCTACCACACTTGAATGCAATATCCTTAATATGATTTCATGATATAATCTGACCGAGTAGAAGGAAAAAAAGTAAACACTTGCATATTGAAACCCTGAGACTTAGCTCATTGACTGTCATTCTCTGAAACATCTGGTAAGAGTACACTGAAACAGTGCGTGGCTCTTGATGTGACAGTACAACCCACAACAGTAGATCTGGGAAAAATCAAGGTTTCAACCATATTTTTTTATTCCAACAAAAAGATCTAAGTGACAGGCTTAACAGCTAGAATTGTCATCAGTTAAGGATTTCACTAAGAGAATTAAATTGGATCTAATAAAGTTAAACAGTAAAAAAAAAAAAAAAAAAAAAAAATGCAGGCTGATTGTACGTCCTACCCTCTAGATGCACACCACTCTTATGACAGCAAACCATAACAGACTTGAGAAACCCTCTTAAATCAATAGTTTCTTCTACCACTTATGTTTAATATCTTAAAGCTAAGCCAAAAGCATCACAAAACAGACTTGAAAAACGTGGCATTAGGTACTTGAGAGGGAAGCTGTTTGATCATCCAACCGACCCCATTGCGAAGCACCAAATGGGGTTTGTTGGGGTGACGGGTGGCCATTCACTGGGCTGCAGGAACAGGAGGGGTTTCTCACACGGGATTGCTCTTCAAACGCAAGCAGCTTTTCCAGTGTTTCACTACTCATTCAATGAAATCTGCTCTCCTGCCCATTGATATTCTGTCCAATTTCTAAGTTTTTAATTAAATTTGAAGTTACTTTCAAAATTGCTATAAATAAATGGTCCTCATCTTTGGAATGAAGAGAGAACAGCAGGTCAGAACAAAGAAGAAATTGCATGTCAGCCCCAAGGAGTGGCTGGAGTTTTCAAAATTATTAACATTCTGTTTTCAAAACCGCAAGATACAATTCTTATGTTGCTTCTTCTCATGTACAAAGCTATTTTCACATTTTCTGGTTTATTATAGCAATGCATTAGTGTTCTAGATACTTAGTAAAAGCAAATTCCTGTAACCACTTGCTATGCTGTAGACATTAGGTGACCAAGCTGTACCTCAGAAGGACATGAAGTGGTCTGAAATTTTAGAAGCTAAAAACAGTTGGCAGCTTAAAGCAAAACCAAAATCAATGGTATTAAACAATTTTTTTGCACGTGAAGAAAAAACTGCCACATCCGGAAGCATGTATTCTAATTTTGATACTGTACTAAATTCTCAAATTAAAAAGAACGTGGACCAGGCATAACTGCTAGCTTTGAGATGAAAAGCAGAAAATCATGCATGTGAAAGGAAAACAAAGTTAAAGCTAGTTTTGTTTTTTTCTGGGTTTTTTGTGTTTGTTTGTTTTCTTGTTGTTGGTGGGGGTTTTTTTTTAAGACTTGAAATCTACCTTAAATCTTTTTTTTTTTTTTTTTTTTTGTCAGTGCTTCATATACCTTCTTTAGTTAAGATGTCTTTAGAAACAGATTTTCTGAGCTTTTTTTGCAGGACGGAGTAAACTATTGTTTTCAATAAAAGAAAACAATATTGCTACAAGCGCACAATTTCTGGGGTGAACAGAATGGAAACAGGACAATTAGAAAGAGGAGAGCCATTAGTTTTTATTCTACAGATCAAGAATCTATTTTTAAGAATTCTGCTAACAGTATCTAGAAAAATGTCTTGATGAACTTGAATTCAAAATCCAGTCACATGCATCATCCTCTGAAAAGTTTTCAGATGTACAAATTGAACTTTGACAGCCACTGGCAGATACCCTCTACACGGCACGTGATACATCAGCATTCTGACTAACACACAGTTGCAGGGATTAATCCGAAAAGCACCGAGACTTGTAGAAGATATAGGAGCAGATTCGGCATATAAAAATAACTCAGCATAGATTACATAAAAAACATGAAGCTAAGCAAAGAAGACTGCACAGCTGAGAGGAAAATAATGGCTGCTTCTGCAACTTCAGGTTGAGCCCCTGAGACAATTTACCACAGAGGTTTCACTTACACGACCACCTGGTATTTTTCCACGGGACTTCTGTGTCATTCTGTGTCCTGGATAGGCCACACTGTCTCACTATGCAGGTAGGCAGATTTAACTCGCACAGGTATCACCGAGCACTCACTCACTCAATCCAAGATTTCTTGCATTCCTTCTTTGTACCCACGTACTTAAACACCTTTGTAACATCCCTCTGACAATAACAAGATTTGGCTGCACTTGACAGAGAAAGCAAGAACAGTAATTCTAAAAAAAAAAAAAAATAAATCAGAAAACAAAGTGCTCAATAATTCAAAAGTTCAGTTTGAAGTACTTAAGTCTAAGTGCTTAAAAGTATTTGCCATTTTCATGTAGATGTGCAGATGAGAATTTCAATAGAGCGCAGCTACTCCTGGGGCCACCAAGCGCTTCTGCTGCAGTGACCTGAGCAGCAGCTACACAGGCAGAGCAACCTCTGCTCACTGGCCACTGACGGAGGAACAGACGTGACAGAAAGCACACAGCTATAATTAAAGACCATCGTAACCACTACTGTCCCAAGTATGGAGCTGTCACGCTTCACATTTTACGTATGCTCTTCTCCCTCAGCTGGCAACCAGACTCTTGGATCTTGGCTGCTCTGCGCGACGACTGCAATGACTCCGCGCTCAAACTAGATCTCAGACTTGCATCTTTCCTTATTCTCAATGCTGTGAGTAATGTTGGCAATTTTATTTTGGCTCTCAAGAGTTTCCAATCAGATCTGAAATAATCTTGCATTGCTATTTTCAAAAGATACTGTTAATTAAGTTCTCAAGAGATGTGAATGAAAGCGGGAGTTTGAAAGACAAAGCTTTACCTGTGCAGGATTCTCTGGTACCTTAAAAGCCTCTGCAAACATTTCTGCTCCTCTTGTCCACCCAAGCTCAGCTGATACCAGCCCTGGCAAGGAGCTGCAGCCTGCTCTGTGATTGTTTCCTTAGAGCCTTCTCTTCCCCATCAGTTAGTTTGCAGGTTTCCTCTTTACAGATCCTTTTCATTTTAACCCATGGAATTCAAACAGGTTAACGTAATAGCTAAATTCTAGAAGTACGGCAAGAAGCATACAGAATTTAATGTTCAATTAAAAAATACTATGCCAAGCCTTTTCTCAAGTGCATGCATCATTGGGCTGAATTAAGGTTTTGGAGATAGTTTTTGCACAATTTTTAAAACCTTTGTTGTTTTATTATTTTTCTTTTTAGATGATATCTTAAGTAGTTATGGAAATCATGTTAAATGGAACATCTCCGAGGGTCAGCAGCAAAATCTTACTGAGTGTTTTTTCAGCTATGGATTCAATTTGAGACACATTAAGGACGCCTAAAAACGATCATTTTGGGGACTCCTGTAAGTACAAGTGCTTATGATTACTAGTAAAAAATTTCCATCATTTAACTATTTAAGATGGAACATGCCTTATTTAACAACTCTCTGGTGATAACTAAATCTTAACAACAGTACGCATTACTTCATCAAGGGTACGTTACCAGCTGTATTAGTACTTTCCTTCCTGACCTTCAGTCTGTTACCCTTTTGTACCATATATTTAGATATCTTGTTTCAGTTAAAAAACAAGGGAAAATCCTTAATTGAACCTTACAGAGCATTGTATTCAGAGCTTAAGACAAGTAACTTCCCCAAATTTTATTTCATCAAACATTCCACAGCAAAAAGGCATTTTTAACAGATGTGCACACAGAGGTGGACATGTAGCACAAACTCCAGTGTAAATACTAAAGTTTCTGCAAAGCAACAAGCAACCAAAACAAACACACACAAAATCTTGCTTTTACAAGGTACAGTGTTACACAGGTGCTGCATATATTTAACACATTTTAAACTATTCGTCAGATGTCTGTTCTAAGGTTACATCTCAGAGCCTGGAACTGCTGTTACGAGAAAAAGCTGGTGAAGCAGATGTTTAAGAATTGAAAGGAAAAGAACAGATGAGGGCAGTATAGATTGTTGTCAATTAATACCTCAGAAGATAAGGAAATATTTACAACTATTTTTAGCCACCACTTCCTGCTGTTTTCCAGACTTATAATGTTTAAATCAAAGTGCCACTCGCACAGTAAAGCTGCAACTGTGACAACTTACACAAGCTGAAGCTGTCCCAAGAAAAGGGGGGCGGGGGGGGAAGAAGAATGTCTAAACAGGATCCTTCTAACTCCTAAGCTGCCATACCAGCTTATGCTAGCCAGGAAGGATCTCAAAGGGTCATGTTTTTACTGCTGTAATGTAAAACTAAACACTGAAAAAACAGGGGAAAGTGAGTATCAATTTCTACAGGTTAAAGAGGAGCAAACAAAATGGAAGAAATAAGTAGTGTTAAGAAACAAATAAATTAGCAAAACTTCCAAGCAGAACAGATTAAGTTGACTAGTCACCACACTGCTCAGTTAAAAATGCTCTGTATTTTGTCCAAAGAAGTACACTAACATATATTCCCTTTCAATTTAACAGGTGTATCTAACTGAAAACAGTACAAAACTGATAAACAGTCACAAATCAATAATCGATTTCCTCAAGACTGTTTGTTACTCCAGTTGTCACATCCAATTCCAGCTCGTACGCCATGCTAGGAAATCCTAAGTTACTACCATCAAGACAAGGTGGGTTTTTTTTTTCCTTTCAGATTCATTGAAACCAGACAAACAGTTTTGCGGGTTTTTTTGTACAGTCTTACAAAAGAGGCAGAGAAATCCAGAAAAAGAATATTTCTTATGTATCAAAGGTGGAAGGTATAAAGTTTTGCCAAAATATTTTCGATGTAATGGCAGATATTACTGTTTTTTAACTCTGTCACAGGAGGACAGTTTTAATTACGGAAGTTAGGTGTTTAAAGAGTTATAATTATAAAAAAAATACACACATACGTACAAATATCTGTGCATTTAAGGGGATAAAAGTAAAAATCAGTGCACTGAAATGCTAAACTAGTTTTACAGATAGTGAAACCTGGGTAAAAGTGAGTGTAATTCCAATGAAGGTGAATAGAACCAACCACATCAAACACCTTTCGACTACTGCTACGGGCTGCTGGTAAAAAGCAAAACTATGTTAATGAAGTTTCTAAAACAAAAGGTTCAACATGGAAATTGACTTTCATACACCCACATTAATATAGAAAATGAAAATCTTTGCAAGCTTCCACATATTCAGTGCTTAATTCATTGAGAATGTTTTCAGTACATTTCATAGTAGCTGTTTCACATTTACAGAGCTCTAACTGAAAACAGACATAGAAATCACTGTTTATTGTAGCACGCTAAACAAAACAATTAAAGCGTGTCACAGTTCAGGTAGAAATATCATTTGATATCCATTAAAAACAAAGTAAGTGGAATTTCAGGTAACTTACTACCATACAAAATAGCTATTATTACTGTCGTTTTGCTGTTACAAAATCTCTTCCTATGAGTAAAACACAACAATTTGGAAAAAGCAGAGTGAAATGTAGAGAGAAAAACAGATCTAAATAGAAAGGCAACACCTTTACACAGGGATAACGAGAAAACTTTGTAAAGAGACATAATATAGACCCTGCAGAAGACATTCCATAGAGCAGAGAGATAGAAATCCTTCTAGCCTGACTTTCAATGTATGCAGAGGTTTTGATTCAGAAGCCACACACTGCTGAATTTGGACGGCTTGCTGCTCTCCTTTTTTCATGCTGTTCCCTCAGTATTTGCTATTAGCCACTATCTTTCACGTTTTTCTCCATTTATGGTTGGGTATTAGCCTCACCCTAACAAAATCAAACAGCCCAACTGTCACAGGGGAACAACAAATTAAAAGATGAAAGATGAACTGGAAGGAGACACCAAGCAGAGCTGCCCGGCCTACACCCACTGACCCCGAAGGTCTCTGAGGAGATCGCACACAATACCCAGTGGTGCTCTGCCCAGAAACGTGAGTCCAGGAGGACTTGCCTGAGATAGAAGATCACAACTTCTGCAGCAGGTGGGCTAGACAACCAGCACAGGATCCTCCAAGGCTAGCTAAACACAGTCCATGAGCTCTCTAGCCTTGCTCCTACCTTCCAGAACCAGCACACAGCACGATAAGGGATGGGGACTGTGCAGCAGGTTCTCAGCATTCTCTCTCTCCATAACCATGAGGGATCCAGTTGTTCTGAGGAGCAGGTTCTAAAGTAGTTTTGCTGGAATACTGGTAGCTCAGAATAGTATTGGAAAAGGTCTTTTGATATGAGCGTAAAGAGCCACTGGTCATAACAGAGCCTTCAGAGATGGCAGAGGAAAGCCCACGTCAGAGTGCTCCATGCAGGAAAGCCTTTACTTCACAGGAATCTCTGTGGAGCCTGGAAGGAGATGGTATGAACCTGAATACAGATGTAGACCAGGTCCTGTTCCCACCCTCCGTTCAGGGAGGACCTAAAAAAAAACCATACAGAGAACCAGTGCAAAATGCTCACTAGCTAGATCCTTCATCTGACTCAGTGCAGACAGCCGTTACAATCAGATTTGATGACTGAGTTGCAGCAAAACAGACAACAGTTTTGATGAGTCATTTTTATCTTGGAAGACACTAAAAATCAGAGTTCTAGACCAGACTATACTAGTTTGGCTTTGCCTGAACCGCACTCTTTCACCACTTAAGGGTGCAAGAACAAAGGGACAGCTGAGGTCAAGATGCAGAAGAGAGGCTTTAATTATCTTGTCAACATGGTTGAGGGATAGCTCCTCTTCTAACAGACCAGCGGGGACCCACAGCATTTGTTGTTATTCCAAGAGAACTGTTTAAAATTATGCAGGATAGAATGAAATTTAAGGATTGCTCAATACTCAAGTTGCTATTAGAATACCATATTTTCACTTGCTTATAAAAATAACATCAGCCAACTTTCTTAGACTTTTGACATACAATCTAACTTGAGGTAAATACTCAACACTGAGCTTATCTGTCAATAAAACAACTCCAGTCATTTTAAGAAACTTGGATACAGAGAAAATTGTAAAACTTGAGCAAAATACATGCATGAACACAAAGAAACCTCATCTTTGAGCATGGTGGCACCTCTACATTTAGCAGAAGGAACTTGATATGTTTAATAATGTTCAATATATATGGTAGAAATTTGCCTTTTGCCATCTTTGTCCCAAAGAGTTGGCCTAAAAAACATCTTCAGGGCACTGTGGGAATAGGAAATTTGTCCATATTAAGGACATAAAAACCCTGAGATCCACAACACCCCACAGCAAGCCTCAGTAGGTTTCTCCAACTTTATCAGCTAAGATTTCTAAAAAACATGGACACCTGCCAACATCATCAGGAGTTTCCATGCTCTATTTTCCCCAGAGTAAAAGTTTCCAAGTTGCAGCACCCAAATGGTTTTACTCAGACACTGCCACAACAATTGAGCGTCTTTGCTGCATTATCTGCATTAACATTATCTGGAAGAGTACTGTCACTGTGGCAGTAGAAAAAGTTTTGGAACTTTACTCAGGGTTTTATAATCTATCTTTAACAAACATGAATTTAAGGATTAAGTTGGTCTTTCTAAACGTTCCCCACAGTTTTAGCCCTTTGGTTAGGTAAGCAGTGAAAATACCATCTAGAAGCCAGAAAGTTTCTCCTACGCTTTCAACTATGCTGTGCTGACACCTAGGCAACGTAGAAAGGAAAATGTGACCAGAATGCCAAGGACATGAATGAAGTGAGGAAAAGGAAAAAAGTCGATTGTAACAGATCTGGTGAGTAGGAAGCTGCAGGAAGCTGGCAAGGTAGGATTTGAGCCTACTTGGCAAGGCCAGTGGGAACTGGAGGGAGGGTCAGTGGAAAGCCTAATCCCTTGGGCAAAGAGGATGGAAGACAGAAAAGGTGATTGACTAAAAGTCAGTAAGAAAAATGGCAGATACAGGACTAGCAAGCAGTTGGATGAAGAGTGAGGACAGGGATGACGAGAAGGTGTGAAAATCCTGGGAACAGAAGGAAAGGCATAAGCAGGGACAATCACCAGAGCTGGGAAACTCTGGGAATGCAAGGAAAGGGACACAGAGACACTATCACTGGTGCTGAGAGGCAGTAGGAAGAGGATAGATTTACACAGCTCTTTTCCAGTTCTCCTGATAGACACGGGTGAGGGAAGGGCACAATAAGAAGGAACAGATAAAAAAGGGGGGAAAAAAATTAAAAAAACCAAACCAAAACAAAGAGGTTCACAGAAGGAAATAAAGAATGGTAGTCAGAAAAAGGAAAGAGAGAGTGGAACTGGATATGCTTCCATGAAGATACTGGTATAGACTGAACAAAGGAGTGTGATTGATACAAGAACTCTGAATAATGCAGTTTGGTATAATGAACAAGGCTAAGATAAGCACCTAAAGATGGAGTAGGGGTAGCGGGAATGAAAGCAAGACAGAAAGCATAAATTTTCACGCTCAGAGCTCAGAAAAAGAAGCAGAAGCATCTATGCTGTCCAGAAAGACTGCTCCAAAGCTTCTACAGGAAAGCATAACTCCTAAGTGTTCTTTCTTCTCTCTTAGCAAACACTACACAGCTTGCTAGGAAAACTTGTCTTCTCCTGTTCTAGGGCGGTCAATGTAACCAGTAGCAATAGCCCAAGTGGCATAATTTCTTGCAGAATTTAAGGATTCGTAACCTGCTGATGAACTGCATACAGGCAGAATGAAATGGAAAGTGAAAAGGAATCAGTGGAGGCTATTAAACTCCACTTCTCCCACCCCACCTGAAAATAAAGTAATATAAAACCCATTATTTATGTGGCCATGCACCTCTACTGGGAAAGAATAAGGATCTGTACGTGACTGTAGCATCTTTGGCTCATATACTGAAGAATTTGCAAAGTTGTGAATGGCACAAGGACTGCAGTTAAGGTAGCTGATATGACCACATGCTATTCCGGTTTTTGCTACAGAGTCTCTGTTCATGCCAAGCAGGCCATTCAGGTCGGATTTCTTAGACCTTAGTAATTATGCTACTTTTGCTCTTTTTCAGACATTCAACTTGATTTGCTTGTAAAGCAAGCAGCTACTAAATAACCAGCTGCAGCTACAGACAGCGGGAGCTGTTCCTGGTATTACACAGAATTTGTGTGCCTCAGTCCCCAGCTCAGAAGGTTTAAGCACTAAAGTCTTTAAGAATGCAAAAAGTCACCCAAAATTGACCTTTACAATCCCACCTCAAAGAAGCACTGTGAAAAGAGACAACAATTGTGAAGTCTTACAAACACCCATTTAGAAATAATTTTTATTTCAGAACAGCATTGAACATTATAAACGTAAGACACAAATCATAGAATCATAGAATGGTTTGGGTTGGAAGGGACCTTCAAAGGTCATCTAGTCCAACCCCCCTGCAAGAAGCAGGGACATCCCTGAGTAGATCAGGTTGCTCAGAGCCTCATCCAGCCTGGCCTTGAATGTTTCCAGGGATGGGGCATCCACCACCTCTCTGGGCAACCTGTTCCAGTGCTCTACAACTCCCATTGTAAAAAATTTTTTTCTAATATCTAATCTAAATCTACCTCCTTCTAATTTAAACCCATTACCCCTTGTCCTGTCACAACAGGCCCTACTGAACAGCCTGTCCCCATCTTTCTTATAAGCCCCCTTGAGGTACTGGAAGACCGCTATCAGGTCTCCCCGGAGCCTCCTCTTCTCCAGGCTGAATAGCCCCAACTCTCTCAGCCTGTCCTCATAGAAGAGGTGCTCCAGCCCTCTGATCATCTTTGTGGCTCTCCTCTGGACCCTCTCCAACTGGTCCATGTCCTTCTTATGCTGGGGGCTCCAGAACTGGACGCAGTACTCCAGGTGGGGTCTCTCCAGGGCAGAGTAGAGGGGGAGAATCACCTCTCTCGACCTGCTGGCCATGCTCCTCTTGATGCAGCCCAGGATGCCGTTGGCCTTCTGGGCCGCAAGGGCGCATTGCCGGCTCATGTTGAGCCTCTCGTCCACCAGCACTCCCAAGTCTTTCTCCTCAGGGCTGCTCTCAATAAAAAGCAACACACGGAACGGTAAGGTGGAAAACGGTTGTGAGTAGCTTTCCATTAAATACGTACCATAGATCTACACTGCAACTGGAGTTCTGTGGAAAAAATGCAAGTGATCGGGACATTAACTGCAATTATCCATATACATACGTATATCCACTGAAGAACATGTACATCTGTGTTTGGAGGAGAAAGAACAGAAAGGAAAAGCAGTGAGATACAAATTAACTGTGTAGTCTGCCATTCTTTAAACTCCAAATGCTCACCTAAAACCAAAAACCCCACAACATTTAATACATAAGAATATGTAGATCAGGAAGGACAAGAATTTAGATGGCTCTCAGATGAAAGGTTCATTTTTCTTTTTAATAGAACATGGCTCTCAGGTCCTAGAATACAATCTCCAGGTACTCCATTTGCTGCCGTGCTTCTTTCAAAGCAAATCACAGTTGACAAGATTTGGATATCAACAATTAATTAAACCCAAAGTGGTAAATTATGTTCACAGTCCACTTAAAATACTAAAAACTTCTTTTGCTGCTAAAGTTTAATAAGTAAAATCGGAAAAAGCCACTGATTTTTAAAGGCAATCATTTTCTGAATGCGTTTGTTCCTTGGTTAGAATATCCATAGATTTGCCAAAGGCTGAGGAGAAACTAATGCTACACAGACGGAATAGGTCATCTCCTCTACCTCTGCACTGCGAATAAGGAGTGGGTGATGCTGACTCACTTTCTATGTGTATCAAAGGCGTGGCTCAGCATGAATCTCCCTGCAAAATATAGTAACCCTCTGTCCAAAATAAAATTCAACACCTGTCAATCATTTCTAGAGAAGAAATATAAATTAACAGAATTGCTGACATGCTCTCTCCTTTGCTACATGCATTCTCTTGAGCTCTATCGGAAAAGCTTGGTCTTAACGGTTTTTAACTAGCATACAAAAGAAATCCAGAGAAAGACTGGAATTCGACTTGTAGTGCACATTTAGAGTGGATGTGCTTCATTTAAAACAAAAATTTCCATTCCTGCAGAATATATTTCAAAAGAAGTCTTCTCATATAAGAGGTAACAGAAGAGGGAGTGTTGAAGAACA